>LPNX010382467.1:671879-727499 GCA_001517045.1 Pseudotsuga menziesii
TTCTCTACATGAAATTGCCCATATAGATGGTGATTGCCATCTATAGGTTTGTCTAATAAAAACATGACTCCAGGTAGATGTTTGTAAGAGTGGTCCTATAATAATATGATTCAGGGGCTAATAGAATTAGGAGTCCTTGCAGAACAGAGCTAGAGAAAGTACCATGATGAGATATCCATTCGTAATAACTCAACTTCTGTTATGCTCCAAAATACCATATTGAATTATCATATTTCGAAGCTGTCTCTGGGACTGCATAATCAACCGAAATATTATTATATGGGGAGACAAATTTCATGTCTCTGTTCATTTCCTGGCACTGATGTATAAAAGCTTGATCATGGACCCTGCTTTGATTAAGGTTTAATCCCTCTCTCATTACCAGAGGCATGTTTGAACCAAAATCATTGCTATTGTTTCCAGCAACAACTCCTTGCCCAAAGAAGTTATTATCAGGTGTAATTTTGAAAATTCTGTGAAGCAGGGTGCATGTTCACTTCAAGCTGATTGTGACTATTCATCATCTTCAGGTTCCCAAGTGTTGTTGTCTTATTCTGATGCAACCCGCCATCATATAAAGAAAGTAATTCATTGATAGGCCTCTGATTACTAGTTGGAATTGCCAAACTTGTGGTGCTAAGAGGATTAAGATTCACATTACCATTGGATGTCATCTGTCCTTCCTTCTCAGATGGAAAAATACTTACCTTCCCTTGAACTTGTAGCTGGTTAGACTGCCCAGTAGACATACAAAACAAGGATTTACTCTCTTGAGGTTCTGGTCTCCGAAATCCCATGCCTTGCAAATCTGTTCTATATGCACAAGTAGATTGATGCATAATGATCTCATGACAGAAGCTACCATCCTTGCCGTTCATTCTTTCCCTTTCTTCCTCGACCTGATCCAGGACAGGAAGGCCCATGGTAAGCTCTTAAGTATGGCTACTTGTTGATCAAGTCTGTATATATATTTTGTATTTTCTTGACGGGGTTAATAAGATTAATCTAACAAGTTTATAGTAAGAATTCATTTAAAATAATGAATAAAATCAATGTTAAAAACTGGACAGAATAAGGATCAAACACAGAAACCCCTGTCTGCCATTTCAAATCTATGCATTGGCTGCATGCAAAGTCATGGCAGCACAAAAAAAATGCTAGCAAAGAGATGCATATAGATAGCCACATGGCCACTGCAAAAGTACAGCTCCATGAACCAATGCATTTTAATACTAAATTTAAATGATGATGTAATTTTTTATTATCATGCGGACTGAATTTTTGAAGCACAGTTCATTTTATTTTGCAGAAACTAATACCATTGTGTGTCAAAATACCGTATCATAGAACAGAATGATAGGGTTTCAAAATTTGCAAGATCAATGGAGATATCAATAAATCACCTGAGATCACCACCATAAATTGATCATTATTGCCAAAAATTATCACATTATATTGTTTTATTCTACCCCTATTTCGAGGACACTATTCAAACATGGAAGAGAAGAATGTTGTCACTATATCATCGAATCAAGCATTGATTGCGCAAAGCTCCAAACTCGCTACCAGCCTGCTTCATGTGCGGCAGATTACCACAAATTAACATAACACAATCGCTGATTTTGAACCAAGCATCGTGAAACATTGAAGACAACCAACGAATTCACAAGATTTCAGTTGCCATGACTTTACCAAATCTCAGTTGAACTTCTTCTAATAGATTACCAAGAAATGTTCACTCCATCCGCCATATTGAAAGAGGGAAACGGTTGAAGTCTTCATTTCATACAAAGACTGTCCACCACGTCAAATGACAAAACCTAGTTCATTTCACTGAAAATGCAGAGCAACGGACATAGGCACAGTTCATTTGGCTTAAGATACAAACCAAAGCACATAGACCTAGTTTATTTTATTGGAAATGCAAAGCAACATATAGTCAATTCATTTAATTGAAAATGCAAAGCAAGTGACATAGACCTAGTTCACGTTAAATACAGGTACTTGGTTCATTTCGGGTTCATTTCATTGACAATGCAAAGAAAATAACAGAAATGCACTTCTTTTAAAAAATACAAAGCAAAGAGTTGCGTACAATGAGCAAACCTGGACTTTGGGCGAAATGATCAGAAGCAGTCGTATCCTCGCCCCTACATCCCCGCGATACACATTAGGACTCGATCATTGACGGTGGCATCTCTGATCAAATATTGGGCCACAACCTGTATTATATTGACTCTAGTCACCACCAACTCCCTCTGCACAGTGGTGTTATAGTAGGAGGGTTATGCCATCCTTCAATTCCGATACATATCATCTTACCCGTATGCTTCCACTATTTCATAAGGCAGTTATTTTTTCGCTATGCTAAACCATTTAATGAGCTCGTGTTTCAATAAGCAAGATTTCCAGGTGTCCAGTCTTCCATCCATTCTATTCTTTCAGCGATGCTTTGTCATATATTAAAAAAATAACTAACACTGTAACAACAGTGTGCCCACCGTAATTTCGTCCACACAGGGTAGGATGTAATTCGATTATATGTATGTCAAGGAGAGCACCAATGGCTCCCATGGCCTAGGCCATTTCAGATCATAATCTTAGGCCATTTCAGATCATAATCTTAGATTTTTGTTGTGAGATTTTTTTAATCTTCCAGATATATATTTAAACTGATCACCTGTTTTTTTTAATTTTATTTATTTTAGTTGAATGGATATTACACATTAGACAGTCCCTTTTCACTAGTTTGTTTTAAATAAAAGCTCAAAATTTATATCGTCTTTGTGTTTCTTTTGGATCTCTACTGCTTAGAGATTTATTTACATTGATGCTTTTCACGTGGATACTTTAGTCTTAGTATTCTTGGAGATCATAGAGATTTATATACATTGATGCTTGATTTATGTACATGGATGCTTTTCAGGTGGATACTTTAGTCTTAGTTTTTTTGAAGATCATTAAAAACTGTTAAAAAAATACAATTATTAAAAAAATACAACTAATACTTTGTTCAAATATCCATTAATAGTATTTTATATATTCAAAATTGAGATGCTCTAAATCTATATCTATAGGTTTGTATATTTCATCAAATATCCACTAATGGTATTTTATACACTAATAGTTTTTTATATATTCTCTAATGATATTTTATACACTGATATTTTTTATATATTCAAAATTGAGATGCTCTAAATATAGATCTGTATATTTCATCGAATATCCACTAATGGTATTTTATACACTAGTAGTGTTTTATATATTCAAAATTCAGATGATCTAAATATATAGATCTGTATATTTCATGCCTGTAATTGATTACGTTTGTAGACAAACTTTATAAAGCATAGGTTCAATTCACAAGTCAAATTGAGATGATAGGAGAGATCCAGAAGTCAAAGACTCTATGTGGGGCTTTGAGTAATAGTGGATTATGGAAGACCCCCTCTACTAGCACACAAAAAATGTGAAGTTTGATTATGGTAGTATTTATTTGCTTGATTGCATGTGCTATTTCTGATGGGTGGTTGTTTTTACCATAAATCATGATTGTGAATGGAGGAAGAAACATAAAAATTTGTTGCAAAGCATATGACATTCCAGAGGTATCAGTGGGTGGAGATATGTTCTCAGAATCTCCCACTTTGGCTTGAGACTTGCCTGCTTTAACTGCAACAAAGGCTATCTGAAGAGCGCCGAAGGATGGCACACAACTGTGAGTTAATCCTTGAAGCTTGAAGTCAGATATTCAGACCACTTTTTAATTGCTTTAACTTGATGAAAGAGGGACATTTGTTGCTGCATTATGAGATGGGAGATATTGTCTAAATTGAGTGCTTGGTGCTTGAGAAGAGAACAAGCTTGAAGTCAGATATTCAGACCACTTTTTAATGGCTTTAACTTGATGAAAGAGAGACATTTGTTGTTGCATTATGAGATGGGAGATATTGTCTAAATTGAGTGCCTGGTGCCTGAGAAGAGAACGAGGTGGAAGATCTTGTCTATGTTGATCTGCCAACTTCATTATTCAAATTCTATAGGTGACTATAAAATGCTTGGAAGATAAACTATGATTATCAAGAATATGAGAAACAGAAAGATAAAATGTGATTATCAAGAATATGAGAAACATAAATGGAGTATATAATCTATAGCTTTGCTTGAAAGATAAACTGTGATTATTAAGAATATGAGAAACATAAATTTGGAATATATAAACCTTCAGTATAGAAATATAACTCTCATGGAAGCTATATAAGAGATATTTCAAACTTATTACATTGATAGATAGAAGGATCTTACTCGTATTCAAAAAGAAAAGTCCTATAAATTCATGTTAAGTGTAAATTTATTATATATTGAAAAATATATAAACCTTCCGTATAGAAATATAATTGCTCTTATCAAAGCAATATATGGGATATTTAAAACTTATTAAGTAACAGAAGGATTTGACTCTTATTCAAAAAGAAAAGTACTGTAAATTCATGTTAAGTGTAAATTTATTATATATTGAAAAATATACAAACCTTCAGTATAGAAATATAATTACTCTCATGGAAGCTATATATGGGATACTTAAAACTTATTAAAGTAATAAAAGGATCTTACTGTAATTTAAAAAGAAAAAGTACTATAAATTCATGTTAAGTGTGAATTTATTATACATGGAAAAATATCATAAAAATTAAAGAAATGCAAATCTCTTTTATATATATGTATATATTTATATTTATTTATTTTTTTATCAACTTTTTATAAAATTTAACAACAAAATATGTCAATTTGAAGAAGGTAGGTAATCCTTTGTTCAACATAAATATGTGAGAGTAGAAATTCCATTTGAATGTGTTTAATGAATTTAGGGAAAAACCTCAAACTAAAAAAGGTAGGTTATACCTGTCTAGGGCGGTGGATATGCCTTCCGCTGCAACCCACAAACAACATACTTGAGGTTACTAAACCGTAGCAAAGTGCATATATTATATTGTGAAGTAAACAAACTTGAGGGAAAGGAAAATTATCACTTATTGTACCTATGGCTTGGGAGAATTGTGATAAACAAATCCACTGCAACCCTAGCTATGTAAGGGTAGATTAAAAAACAAACTTCATATAAGAAAGGATTATGATGACGGTCACCAAAAATATACAATCATAGTGTCAACAAAAAATTATAATGCCTTTCATTGTCAAAGAGTTTGAGCAATAAAATACGTCAACTCAATAGAGATTTGACTTGCTACTTGGGATTTGTTGATGAACCAAGCCAAGCTGAAGATAAAGGAGTAAGAAATATTAGCGCTGCTCGTTTCTAGACAAACCGTATACCTGCCATCAAGCTGAGACCTTCACGAGTTAGGAGGTCACCAAAAATTTGCAATCATACTGTCAACAAAAAATAATAATGCCTTTCATTGTTAAAGAGTTTGAGCAAATAAAAAAACCTTAACTCAATAGGGATTTGACTTGCTAATTAGGATTTATTGATGAACAAAGCCGAGCGGAAGATTAAAGATTAAGAAATATTAGCGCGGCTCCTTTCTAGACAAACCGTATACTTGCCATCAAGCTGAGACCTTCGAGAGTTAGGAATTTGACAGAAGGAGTTAGATATTAAATTTTATCCTAAAATTTCTAGAAAAATAAACATATTATAAATCAGTATGCAACAATTCTTATACCTGTATAAGCCATTAAAATTCATGCTTTAAGTTAAAATATTTGCTATCTAAAGGATGTTATAAGTACGATTCAGATTTCCGGAAATCCTACAAATTTACCACAAATATTTTCCACTTAACACAAGGTTGCATAAATTTCTCCGAGAATCTTCCTCACACCATGCGGAGGAAAAACACTGCAGTAATGATACTTTTTCACGTTTCGAAGTTCCAAGACCAAGGAATGAGTAAAGGCTATGGCAATATTATCATATACAATAAATGTAAAAGAGGAAGACACAACAAAATGCTTAGATAACTGGAGCATTCTATGGCAGAGATAAAAGCTTTAGAGGTAGTCATAAACATGATCACCCACTTGCATGCTGCTTCCCGTCATGGAATAGCCTGTCCACCCACCACCAGTAAAACTACACATATATCTTAGATTCATAGTTCACTATGCCACGAAATAACAAGAATGTAATAAATACAACAAGAAAAATGACATGAATGAATGAAGAATTTGCATAACCAATTTTTTCTAAGACGCCTGGTATATTACATTTTCTATTTTTAAATTTTTTTTCTATAAATAAAAATTATATAAAAATTCATACACTTCGATTCAATTAAGTAATTTCAAGTACGTATAAGCACTTCAATTCAATTATGTAATTTCAAGAACGAAAATCCAAAATTATTTAATTTTAACAAAGTATATTACATTTTCTAATTTTTTTAATTTTTTCTATAAATAAAAAATATATAAAAATTCATATACTTCGATTCAATTATGTAATTTCAACTACTTATAAACACTTCAATTCAATTATGTAATTTCAAGAACGAAAATCCAAACATTACTACGCGCATGGGTTAAATTGTCGATAGAATGCAAATTACAATAATAAAGAAAGACAACTTATATACCATGATCAACCCACGACTCCTCGCTGAGTTGCTAGTGAATCTGGAACGGAGCGAAGGTCAGTTGGTGCTGCAAATGAATCGGGGTCAATGATAGAGTAAACTCAGTAAATTGGATCTGTTCCCTGACAATTATTCTTCAGCTGGATATCTTTCACTACTAGAAAGCCTTCCCCTTCTGCCTTGGTGGAGCTGGCTATCCGCTCCAAAACGAATACCGAGCGGAAACTGCCTTACAACCTTCTTATCATTCGAATTCTTTAGTAAACTCACTGTCCAGTGCCTCTAAAGGCGTCTTGGTATTGGATCCGCTTCAAGTCTTTTTCATTTTGGACGGATTTCCCTTTCCATTGGTAAGCATTATGAGTAATCAGGTGTAGGTCTTTCGGGGCGAGCTCCTGCGGTCTCGCCTTCATTTCATAACTAACGTTACTCGTTCGCCTGCGAGTTACTAGTATATCTCTGGTAAGTCTTTTATTCTCCTATTTGACACAAAGCTATACAATTAATTGATCAGTACTCGTTAATAAGTAGGAGCATTAATCCTTTGGTGGAATGACTTACGAGAGTGGCGAGGAGCTGGAGGACGTTGCAGGCATTCTGAAGATCTGCCGCTCTGTCTAGCACCTCCTCCTCCTCTTCCCGTTCGAGCCCTTCACGAAGCACCTCATCCTCTTTCCGTTTGAGCCCTTCACGGCGGCTGTGGCAGTGGCGTTGATTAAGTGGTGTATCCTCCTGAGAGTCAGAATTCATGGATGATAAAGATTGATATACCGTTTGCTGTATGGCTGGGAATCGACATTGGGGAGACATTCTTTCCAATTCCTCTCAGAATCTTTGTCATGGTTAGTCTCTTGGCTACTTAAGAAATAAAATCTATAACCAAAATCAGCTCTCCATACAAAAGTTATGGCACAATAATACAGATTCAATATACACATTAATATTGTTATTATCCCGCAGGGCTAATTCCCTGGCCGATATGCCGTAAATCTTGGCTCTCTCAGGTATTTCCCAGATTCGACCCGCTCTATTGCTCATAAAGGAAACTAGACCAGAACTACGCGACAAATTGCATTGTTGTTGTTGCTGTTCAAACCACAAAGGGGTCTCTCTGTTATCTCCATGAGCTGTAGAGAATTTATGAGATTTTCCATGATAAGCTTTGAGGATTGGGTAGTAGAATGCTCCCCTCCTACTAAGGGAGAGTGGCTTTGCACCCTTTAAGCACGTTATATAACCACTTCCATCCCACCAGCGACGACTCCATCATACGCTCTTGCTCTCGCTTTTCAAGAAGACAATCTCTTTTTTGAGATCTCCACCTGAGTCTACCGGAGTCTGTCTTACCCGAGTCTGTCTTACCGGAGTCTGCTTTAGAATCCCTGCCTTACAGAGTATCACCCCCAGCTTTGTATAAACTGGTATAGACTACGAGATCATGCAGCAAGTAAATTAATTATGAAATAGTGCCATAGGAAGGTTTCCTTACCCTCGACTATAGGCTACTATCTGCGGTGGAAGAAAGAAACAGATGCCATGCATGCAAGCTTCTGAGTTTCCACGTCTCAACTAAACACAATAATTTACAGCCATCATGGAGCTTTATTAAAAGCATCCATTCGAAAATGTGATCGTGGACGCAGGACAGTCCAGGATGAGAGCCATAGCAGGTCAATTGCATTTAAGTAGGATGTAAGAGAATGTCAGGTGCAGAAATAAAAAGTTGTTTGAACAATAAGATGTGACAGCCATAGCAATCAATGCGTGCTTACGCAAGCTTGCCGCCGGGTCTTGGGGCACGAAGTCCCACGCCTACGTCACCTATATAAACCAATAAAAAGCAAGATAAATCAAAATTTAAATAATTCCCAAAAAGAATTGATACAAACTATAGCAAAAATTATATGATTTTTTTAAAGTTGCAACAAACTACTTCAAATAATCGCCTTGAGCGATTCATATATATCCCCTTGTCGGGGACATAATAATCATAGTTTGATATCCTTAATGATTTCCTTGTTGCTTCCAATCAACATAATATAAAACTACATAAATAAAATGATCATCAACCAACTTGAAACACACATTTTGATATCCTTAATGATTTTTTTTCTAAAATTTTGTTAAACATGTACAAGCAAATCATTACTAACATAATATAAAAATAGAAGAAAAATAATAACACATTCACAGTGTATACACAATTTACCCTAGAAATCTTTAACTGAGAATAACAACCTAACTAATAGTCATACCTCTCTCTATCTCATTGTATTAACTCAACCATCCACCATACAATAATATTTGTTTTATGTGGCTTCAATTATTTTTAATCCGTTAATCCATATTAGATTAGAACCCTAATCCCTTAATTGAGATTATATTACAATGGGTTGAAACTATTGGTTGAAAAAAATACAAAATGAACCAAATGGTTTTCTTTTAAGGGGCTTGATGACCCCCAATGCACCCCAACCATGAGGTGCCCCCCCCTTGAATTCCTTCTTAGATGCAGCTAAGTCTACTTGTAAACAAAACAACACAAATCCGATAGTTTGAATTTTGGGCAAGAACTTCACCCTCCTAAGCATCAATGTCACCATGAGCTTGATGGGTGTTTGTGTACTACTATGCATATGGACTTACACTACCACCAATGAGTCACTTTTAAAGTGTCTAGTTGGAGTTGGTTATGAGCCTTTTGTACAAACAATGTTGATGGTAAATGTTAAGAGTTTGAACCCTATGAGAAACCTTAAGTGTCAGCATCAACATGAGCTCATACGGTGTATGTGTAATAAAGTGTAGATGGACTTAACCTTTTACCCATGAGTCACTTATAAAGTGATTTGTTGGTCAACTTGGTTATGAGGCTTCACTACAAACTACTTCGATGGTAAACGTTAAGAGTTTGAATCCTAGGAAAGAACTTCGATCACTAAGTGCCAACTTCACAATGAAGCCATTGGGTGTGTGCATACTACATTTTGAATGGACTTAGCTCTCCACCAATTACACACTTTTAAAGTGATCTCTAGATGGAGTTGGTTATGATTCTTTGTTACAAATAACATTGATGATAGATGTTAAGAGTTTAAGTCACATGCAATTTTTTTGACATCCTAGGTGCTAACATCACTATGAACACATTGGATGTGCGCATACTAGAGTGTATATAGACTTCGTCTATCATAGAGTCACTTTTAAAATAATTCTTTAATCAAGTTGATTATAAACCCTTCTTTACACACCACTTTAATAATAAATATAAAAAACTCCAATCAAGTAAACTTAACTTAACTTAGGTATCAACTAATTATTTTCAATTTATTTTTATGATAATTTGTTGATAGAACAAACTATAAAACTTCTTTTTATGATAATTTGTTGATAGAATGAACTATAAAACTTCATTACACACTAATGGAAATGTTTAAAGCTCATTGCTAATTCCATGAGCCCCATTGAGCAAGCCAAAACAAAACGCATAGAAAACACTTTGGGCCGGCAGCACTTTTAACGACCACATATGAAATGCCAACTTAAAAGGAGGTGGAAGTATAACCATAGATGGTTCACCACTATCTTTGGCATGCTCTTTTGGTGGGGTCAATCTCTACACAAAATGCATTATTATTTGATCACGATCATTTTCATAAAAATGAAAAAAAAAGAGCATATTCAAAGAAAACAATAAATGTATTGTCCTCGGTCGTTATCTTGCTCCGCTCATCTCATGCTTTATCCCGGGTTCCTCTTTTCTCCGCCCTATACCCAACTTTCTTATGCTGCTGGCTATGGAAGCAGAGCAACAGCAGCAGCAGCAACAACAATTCTTCCATCACCCAACAACCCATTTAACACTCCTACACCACCATCCCCATTCTCATCCTCCATTCCTTGCCCACTCCGTCCTCTTCCCATCACCATTGCACCACCATTTCATTCATTTCCACCCATTACAGCAGCAGCAACAACAATTCTGTCAGCAGCAGGAGCAGATTCCAAACAGAGGGCCTGGGCCTGATCAGATTCATCACCCAGTTGGGCTGCACCCATTACAGGTCAGACATACAGTACACCAACCACAACCCCACCATCAACCCCATTTTCAACTGCCTCAATTTGACCAGCCACAGCTTTCAGATGAGGGATACAGAGAACCCACTTCAGAAAATCATCAAGAGGAAAGCCATCAAGGCCCGGAAGAAGGCAATGCAGGTGATAACAGCAGTGAAAAAAACAGAGACGGGTCTCAAATCCCATGCACCGATGATTCTTCTTCAGGGGAGGTTTTTGAACAGAGGCTCTTAGCACCCATTGCGGCCGGTCTTGGGGACCCCAGTTTTGGCGGTGTTTTGGCCTCCATTAAAAGTGCTGTCACAAACCAGGTCCTTCAAAATCAGCCCATTTCAACACACGTTCCTTCTGCGGACCAAACTATTTCTGACCCAAAATCTGATGGCTCCGAGGGTGGCCCCGAATCCCATGAAGAAGGAGGAGGTGTGCACGGAAATGCTCAGAGAGAACACTCATGCTCTGCTTGTGTTGATAACTTGGAACAACCAAAGGGGAAGAAGAAAAGGAAAAAGCTGAAGCGGCTACACCTCCAATTAGACTCACTTGGTAAGTCAGAATTATATGTTTGAGTTAATGTATTTGTTTTTCTATATTGTATTTCATTAAACTAGACCCACAAAGGAATACCGATCATTGAGTCAAATTTTGAGTATACAGGCTACTCCTCCTTATATGGTCTAGGTTAACCGCATATTTTCTTTGGCTACAATCTTAAGAGAATCTGCTCTTTGCTGAAAATTGCAAATTTGGCTGAAATCCGGACTATTAAAATAATAAATTTATGAATGGTTGAGAGGGTTTTTATAAATACGGTGAATTAATGATTACATATAGATTTGAGCGCAGACTGTTATCAAAAGAGAACCACATCCATGACTTCTTGTTCATCATTTACCAGCCTATACTTCCCATGATATTTCCTTAATCTATGGAGACTGTATCTTCTGACAAACTGCCCAACCCCAAGTTAAAAAACACAAAAACAAAATACTGCATAAAGAAAATGGAATCACTTTTAAGGTATCTAGTTTCTCTTGTATGCCTTTTGATCAAGGTATCTAGTTTCTCTTGTATGCCTTTTGATCGCAAACTAAGACGCCACAGTCTAGATCAACACCTTTATTAGCCATTATGTCTGCTTGCTGGTTATTTGCTCTCAGCAGGTGGAGGAAGTTAATAGCTTTGTATTCATTAACCATGCATTTTAGAATGCGATAGTGTCTTGGTAGCTGGGTTCTTGTGATTTTACACCAGATTCCTTGCTTCCCTTCACCAAAAACTACCAATTCCCCAATGCCAACATTTCTTGCAAGTTCCAGACCTTTGATTAATGCTAGCCATTCGGCACCATTATTTGTCTTCTTGTCAATTCTCCAAAAATACTCTTTCATCTTGTTTCCTTTGGAATAAAAAAAGACTCCACCCGCTCCTGCCAACCCAAACACCCAGAGTGAAATCCGGACTATTAACTATGATCCAAAACTGTGATTTCACTCAAATGAAATAGGGTATTCTTTTGTTAAAGCTGTAATTTTGCCCAAATGAAATGGTTTAGTCGCCCCATTAAACGTCACCATGCCGTCTTTTTAATAAAAAAAGAAAAAAGGAAATGCTGGACGATCTTTTCGTGTCATGGACATTTATACCTGCTTGTCTGAGCAGCCATTTGTTTGAGATTTTGTCTTTTGAATATTATCATAGCCCAATTGATGTGTTGTTTTGCTGCACATGTTTAAAACTTTGGCAATCCTCGTATTGCTGTAAAGCTGTGATTTTACCTAAATGACATTCAGTAGCTTTCCCATTCGAAATCGTACAGCGTTGCCTTTTCCATAAAAAGAAAATGCCTCTCCATCTTAGGGCATCCCAAATGCTTCAACCTGCCCGTCTGACCATCTATCTTGTTAAGTTTTTGGCCCTTTGAATATTTTGAGTATCGTTACTTTCATAGTGGTTAGACATGGATTTCTTTTGGATTTTCACTGTGTTGTAGATTCAGAACCATCTGATCTGATGTGCTGTTTCATTTGCCCAAAAATATGATGGAAAATCGTAATCTTTCCTTTTTGAAATTTTATTTTATTTTATTTGTCTATGTTTTTGTCATCCACTCAGACCAGGATCTGCCGGACTCTGTTAAAAATCTAGCTGATTTATTGCAAGGTTACCGTATGGTACAGAATCTTCATTATTAACATAAGTTATTTTATTTTATTCGTCTATGTTTTTGTCATCCACTCAGACCAGGATCTGCCGGACTCTGTTAAAAATCTAGCTGATTTATTGCAAGGTTACCGTATGGTCCAGAATCTTCATTATTAACATAAGTTATTGAACTTTTCAGTTATTAATACAATCTCTTTTTCAGTTTTTATAATTGCTCCATTGATGATTCATACTTGAATATAGGAGTTTTATTTTTCATGAGTTCATTGAACATACTTGTTGCCGAGCTGATCACTTTACTTGTATCTGTGCAGTGCATCAAAAATTGATGAGAGTTGCATGTGATCAACACAATGGTAGTGTTGAACAATTTATTATTGCCACTTTGAATGCTTCAGAAGTAGGAGTAATGTCGGGGAAGAAAGCAGCGATAAAAAAACCCACACTTTCAAAGTGGAAGCGGACTAGGTTAGTGCTTTGTCTATGTTGTATTTATGTATTTTGCTTCTGGAAATGCAATTTGGAACAACTCAGGCTGTAGCTTCTGAAGGTAATCGAGGTCCTTGTCCCACTTTACTAGTGTGTTTAAGCTGTGAATGCTTCTCGATTCTTATGTGATTCCTTGGAATTTGAAGCTGCAACTATTCAATCCCTGACAAGTAACATATCTCAGCCACAACACACAAACTCTCATTTCCTGCAATTTTCATGCTATTCTAGGATAATTGGGAATAGAAATATGAAAACCACGATACTTAAAAAACTGTTTTCATTGAGAGGAGGAAACTAATGGGTTTGTCATTTTGTCAACAGGCATGCATTAATATTGCATACTGTTTAAAAAATATGATTGGCTCTAACTGTATTTGTCTGACAAGTTTATGATTTCACAAAGGTTTGAACAGATGAAAGGAAGTGAAACTCAGGAACTGGCGATGGCATTCAGATTGCTTGCTGCATCAACACCTGGATCAGGAGTAACATCTGAATTTCTGTCAATTCCATGGCAGGAGTTGACAATGTCACAAATAGAAAAGGTAGGGAGTTGTGCTGAAAAGAATCTCCAGCTTCTTGGCTTTGCAAGAAATATGATGATGTCTGTACAGTTCAGTTCAATGCCAAATTGTTTCTCATATTGTTCAGATGCTAGAAGAAACAAAGAAGATGCTTTTTCTGAATGAAAAAGTGCATAACTGTTTAGAGTGCGGGAAAAGATTTGCCACACCAAGCAGCTTGAAGGACCATCGGAATGAGCATAGGTAAATTACTAAATAGTATGGAGTCTTTTTTGTTTACACTTCTATTCAAAATATAAAGTATTTCTATCCGAATGTGCTGATCAGTATGAGTATGTATTTGTTTTTGTACTTGAAATCCACTTTATTTTTCAATTTAACCATTTTCAGTTTCTGTTTCCAGTGGGGACAAACCGTACAAGTGCAAATTTGAAGATTGTGCTATGCGTTTTAAGAGCAAACAGTTGCTTTGCCGACACTTGAAAAAACATGAGTGTGCACACAAGTGTATGTTCGAAGGTTGTGGCAAACGTTTTGCTTTCAGGGAACGCTTGGTAATCTCATAATTTTCCAATTGTTATGACTTTCTGAGTCCTTTTTATGGTTTTAGTGTATTTATTTCGGGCCTTTTGGACAACAAGATGAAGGCTTTTTACTTATATGTACTTTTGCTGCAATCAGATTGTACACCAGAAAATACATAGCAATGAAAGGCCGCTAGTTTGTCCCTGGGAGGGTTGTGGAAAGAGATTCAAATGGACAAATTCTCTTCAAGGACATAAGCGTACACATACAGGCGAAAAACCTTTTCAATGCACGTGAGTATACAAGTTTAACATTCGATAAGTAATTCATTTTGCTTTGTATTCTGGTGACCATGATTTTATCGGGGTTGGGAGTCAGATGTTGATCATATACCATTTACATGATACATGAACATGGCATATAGTTTCCCATTTCGTATTTAACCATGGCCTGTATTACAGTTGTATAATGTTTATGTGCCCTTTGTTAGATTATTTATACTGTGCATAAACTATTGACATAAAATATGTTTCTAATACAGGTATCAGGGTTGTGGCCGGCATTTTGGCTACAAAGTTGATTTGACAAGACATCTTCGAACTCATAATGGCCAGCCAGCTCGTGCTAGCCATTAACCTAAGAATTGGATAAATGTTAGCATTTAAGTATGGGTTCATTGTGCTAGAGATTGACGGGCATCTAGTGGAGTAACTGATTAACTGTCAGTCACTGATCATATTCTACAGGTTGAAAACTCCCAATTCTATGGTGCATTTGATACAGTGAATGACCTGCTTTATATGTGGAAGGATCACAATGTTTAATAGCATTGATATCAAAATCAGAGAAAGTACAACTTCTAGTTCTAGTCTTCTTTACATAGAAGGAATCAGATTGTACAGAACAGTTTTAACTTCATCAGTTCAGTCTTTTTTGGTAAACTGGTCTACATGAATTCCTCCTATGCGTGATGGTGGAAGCATTTATTGGTTATGGACAGCTGCACAAGTTCAATTCAAGATGTTATCAAAAGAGGATGAGTTGTGGACATGAGTTTTATCATTTCAAAGCAGATGGATTTGGAATGAAGTTTAGATACTAGCACAATGATCTCTGACACAGTTCCTTCAGAACATTGTGATTCTACTTGTGGAAATAAGTTGACTGTAATTCATGTTTTCTTCATGATTACTTTTAAGTATTACATCTCTAGATATGCATACCATGCCAGGCATCTTCTTTTCTGCACAGTGATGTGTATACGGTGAGAACTGCCTGTTCTACCCATGGAAGAAAAATCTGGCCAAAAGTTCATTTGACCATGCCTGTTTATAAGTCTTTTATGTACACATAAGGTTGGATCTCAGCCCAAAGGTTTGGAGTCTGCTGGAAGCACCGTCGTTTATGTGCATAGCGTTCTGATTCATGGAAATTAAATAGAATACTGTCATTTGATTTGTACTATAGTGAATGTTACAGAGGATAGGAGGACTGCTGCTCTTTTCAAGTAACCTTCCAGCTTTCATTGGAATTGAAGGATATGATCACATGCTCTTGTTAAACTATTGAACAAATAAGCAAGAGACACCGAGTGGCAGAAAAGGCTTTAGCCATTCTTTAACATTAATCTTTTAACTAATGACAGTATTATATAGTACATGGATCAGTCACCTCTAGATCTACCTCTCACTTACAAGTCATCAGTGATAGGTATGACAACTCAAAATGTGATAAGGTGATCTAGGACTTTGTGGTTGCATAGGGACTTGCAGTCTAACAGCTCTCGTGTTGAGATGTGGTATGCAAGCTGTCCACACTTGGCTTTCTCTCAGTCCTAATGCTTGCTTTGCGTTGGAAGAAAGAACCTTCATAATATATGTCAATTTTGTACACGTAGTCAATGTTATAGAGCATGAATACTCTGTTTTTTTTGGTCTTGTTTTCTATATATATAGTTTATTAATACTTCTATAAATTTGTTTAATGGTAATCTGTATGATCTTTCAGCTTATAATTGGAATTTGGAAGTGTTTGAAACCCTTGGGGATTATGGTTCATTGTAAATATTAGTTCGGTTGCTTAAGAATTATGAAGAGTCATAGAAAATGAGAATCAACCTCTTGGAAGATGAAATCCAAAGGTCATTCCTCCATGTATTTATATGAGATTCATATTCATGCAAAACCGTTCAGCATTGGAGTTATCCAGGCCTATCAATGGTGCCAGAGCCTTGGCATTTTGACTTCATGATTCCGTGGTTTGCTTTATGTCCTTGTTCAGTATGCTCTTAGCTTGTGACCTTTGCTGCAGATCTGAGTGCTCTCTCCTTTGCATACGGTACTATCTCCTTAATCTCGTAGACTTGCAAACCCTAATTCACGGGTATCACCTCTCCTTTGCGCATTTTGTTTTCCTTCTCTGTGTTCTCATTTTGTGGTATTATCCCTGTGTTTTACAAGTCTGCAGCATCATTCCATGGTCCTTGCATGATATCTTCTAAGTTCTTACCTTTGAAAAGTTACTTGAGTCGTTTGTGGTTACATGCAGATTACCTTTGCATGCGTATCTTGTTACCTCTACATATTGTGGAGTTATCCCTATGCAACATAAGTGTGGTTACCTGTGTGTGTCTAGATGCTCATGAAGGGCTACATAAATTTCCATTGACATCAGTTGCCCTTCCTCTTCAACAATAGATTGGATCCGTCAAAACAACTGGGGCGACTAATCTTTTAAAATTACATCTCCATAGTTACGAAGTACATCATGAGCCAAAGAGCATCTAACTGCACATGGAAGACCCACATATCCTCTCTATTGTGCAAGGCATTGCTCGAAAGCTTGCATGAAATTTTTAATGATGATCTCATCCCCAAGGGAACGAAGGAAATTCCTCATTGGACCTCATTGATTATTGTGTCTTTCTCTACTTGCTTATGAACTTAGAATTCACGAACAGTTAACATCTTTGTGTATATTCATGGCATCTCTGTGCGGTGGTATCTCTGCGTATCACCTTGTCAAACCCTATTTTGTTTTACTCACTGTGGAAAGTTGAACTCTCAGTGGTAAGGCTCTACGTGGTATCTCGATCCTTAGAATTTGGTAGCACCCAATTTATGCGAAGCTCGTCCTTGATTCTTTTTGGAAGTTCCTTGGAAATTTCACACACAAATCCAGTTTTGTTCAGTTATATTTTACTGTATTTCACTTTATTATAGGAGAAAACCCCAATCTGCAAAACAATAGCAGAGATCATTGTTCTCATGGTGTTGTTATTAGAGTGTGGGGACAAGCGTGGTATTTTGGTAGTGGGGTTACAATGCCTTGAATTGTTTATTTGTAGAGATTGTACATTTGTAGCTTGTATTGCTTAATTACAGAGATTACATTGAAGATAGTATTGACAGCTTTGTATCTTCTCCTTGAAGATTTGTTTCTCAAGTAATTTATTTTTTATTTTGTGAAGATGCATTCTGGTTTATATTGTCTGTGGTGCTCAGTAGCAAGGAGAACTATTAGGAAGATCAAACACGCTCATCTTGGCTCATCTTCAACAATTTATGGGATGACATTTGTGAAGGACAAGATGGCGTTGAACCTACAAAACCTATTGTAGATAGAGCGTGCAATATGGAAGAACAAAGACAAGGAAGCCTATGCACTGATTGCTGCTACAGTAAGTGAAAAGGTGAGTTGTCATATCCATGATAGATTCTTATGGTGCCTTGAAGAAAATGAAAGATTTATATAACTCACTCAAAATTGGAGCTCACTAAATTGTTGTTAAAGCTCTTTGGCATAGAGTTGAAGAATAATGACTCCACGGCTTTAGCATTAGAACTTAAAGTTGTTGTGTATGAAATTGAAGCCTTTGGTGTGAAGGTAGACATTGCTCTAACAACCTCTGTTAGAGTTCTCTACCCCACATATTCCCACTATCTTGAGTCATTTTAAGCTAGTGGTCAGTTGAATGCACTAGAGAGATGGTGTGCCTTGCTCAGAAAAGAAAGAATCAATTGCACGATTCTTTTAGAGAAGGCAGTAAAAGAGAACATGGAAGAAGGAATATCAAAGGTAGGTGGGAACCTTGGTGAGAGATTTGATCTTCATTGTGTTCGTTGTAGAAAGAAAGGGCAGCAGGCAAAGACATGCATGATTCTATGGGATAAGATCACAAAGAAAAAAGACTAGAAATAAGAACAAGTTAAAGCTCTTGAATTTGGTCATTTCATTGTTGCATATTGTAATATTGGTGTAAATGAAATATGTTCAATGCTTCATTTACTTTTTGGAGAGAGATTTGTTTGCTTGACATTGGTGATATCTGCCACATGATTTTTCGATTTTTTTTTTGAAGAATTGAATGACAATGTAGATTGTATGGTATATTTTGTGGATAAATATAGTTTCAAACCTAAGGAAATTGATACTGTTAGGCTCAAACTTTGTGTGGATTCTTGAACTCAGTTACATAATGTTTTTATCTTACAGAGTTGCAGAGGAACTTGCCGTCTCTTGTGCACATTTGACAACAAGACCATTCCGTTCACATGGTTGATGGAAAAATTGAGCTAAAGAGATCTTTTGATAACCAAGTCATCATGTTAGGATGGGAATATGTGATATTGTTCAAGTTGAAAGGGACATTTGTAAGGACACATAATTTTGCAGACCTCTTACTGTGATGAAGGTACATTGTCATCTAGTCTTTTGTGGCATGATAAATATGGCATGTCAATTATGATGGTCTTTGTTTGTTGAAGATGAATGATCTTTTTGGCTTGCCCACAAGTCCAAAGAAATTACTTGGCAAACATCACAAACAACATTTTCATGATTCAAATTTCAAAGCATGTAGAAAATTATAGTTGATACACTCCGACTAGTCTGGCTCCATGCCTGTTGCTTATGCAAATGGTAATAAATATCTCATGACTTTTATTGATGATTATACCAAAGTGTGTTGGGTTTACTTATTGAAGCATAAATATGAGGCATTTGTAACATTTAAAAATTTTCATGTATGGATTGAAATGAAACACAATTTCATATTGACACTATTCGTAGCCATAGTGGAAAAGAGTATACTTCTAATGAATTTGAAAGCTATCTTCATCAACATGAGATTATGGATCAAACCACTATTTTATACAATCCTTAGCAAATTGTAGTAGAAAGAATGAATTGGACGTTCTTGAATATGGTATGCTACATGCTATTTTTCAAGAATACAAAATTAATGCTTTGGGGTGATGTAGAGCTATGTGTAGTTTATTTAAGAAGCAAAAGTCTATCTCATGCTCTTGACAACAATACTTCATATGAAATGTGGTATGGCCACATTTCTTCTGGGAGACATTTCGAGTATTTGGTTCCACATGTTATGCCTTAATTTCCAATAAACAAAGAAACAAACTTGGTGCAAGGAGTTGAAAGTGCATTTTATTGGGGTGCCTAAACATCACCAAAGTATATCATCTTTATGATAAGATAAATAGAAAAGTTTATTTTTTCCAGAGATGTGATTTTCTTGAAATGAATAAAAATAACACTGTGGAGAAGCAACATTATCATCTAGATAAATTTACCCATGTAAAGACATATTGTGAACTTGACAATGAGATTCCACATCTTAAAAGGAGGGTTCTTATCTTGGATCAATCTTTGGAATCTCCTTTTATAGAATAATCTCTTCCTCATGAAGAAGTTCTTGCCACTTCACTATAGTAGGAGGTTTAATTGGATGATGTGATTGAAAGATTGAATTTTGAAGAGAATGAAGCACCACCAATTGAGCAACTGGGACTCTCACAAAACTTTCAAAGTGGGTCATGGAGACATTTGAAACTGTTCATCTTGACGAGGTTGGAAACACAAGAACCAAAAGTTTGACGAGATAAGGAGGGGGTGATATAGATGAGTCAAATTCATATGATGTAGATAATTTTGATGTTTCATATGATTGTGAATTGATTTATCTACTAATCATGAACTAAATTCCTTTGAAGAAGTTGACTCTTATGATGTGGAAAGAAGCTATCTAGAAGGAATATGATACTCACATCAAGGAGAGACATGGAAATTGGTGGACCCACCATATAGAGCCAAATCAATTTGCTGCAAGTGGGTCTACAATAACAGATACAAACTAGATGGCTCACTTGATAAGTATAAGGTGAGGCTTGTGGCAAAAGGTTTGACACAGAAAGAAGGCATACACTATGAGAAGACTTTTGCTCCCAAAATAAAATGGGTTACCATTTTCACTTAATTGGCTTTGGCTATATAGAATGGGTAGAAAGTTCACCAAATGGATGTGAAGATTTCTTTCTTGAATGGAGAGTTGAAAGATGATGTTTTCATGTCTCAACCAAAATGTTTTATTGTGAAGGGACAGTAGCAAAAAGTATGAAATCTCATCAAGTAGTTATATGGCCTGAAACAAACACCTCACACGTATGAAAATTTAATCGAGCATCTTATGAAATTGAATTTCAAACACTTTAATATTGATGATGCAACTTTATTTATTAACAAAGTTGGAAAAAATGTTGTATATTATGTAGTGTATGTACATGATCTGTTGACGATAAGGAATGGTGAAAGCTACATTGTGTCCATAAAGAAAGAGTTGAAGAGAGGTTTTGAGATGATTGATATGGGACATCTTCACTATTACTTGGGCATTGAAGTGACTCAAAATCGTAAGTATATATTCATCTCCCAAAAGAAGTGCATTGGAGAATTACTGAACAAGTTTGACATCATCGAATATAATTCTCTCACTACTCCATTGGATTAAAATTTGAAGATGACATCAAAAAGATGGAATGAATTTGAGGATGCAACCAAATACAAACAACTTGTAGGGAGTCTTATCTTCCTTACAACTACGAGGCCTGATATTTCATTTGCAACTGGGATTTGTTCTAGGTGTATGCAGAAAGCATGTGAATGGCATTTGCGTTTTGCAAAAAGAGTTCAAGGGGGATCAAGACTTTGGACTCAAATATTCTAAGGTGGAAGACTTCAAATTATTTGGATGTTCAGATTCAGACTTTGATGGTGATAAGGAGAATGGAGTGTCTACTTCATGATGCCTCATGACTCTTGGATCAACAACTATTTCTTGGAAATCAAGCAAATAGTTTGTATCAACAAATTCCCCTATAGAGACATAATATGTGGTAGTGACGGGAAAAACAAAGGAGATTGTGTGGCTTAAGAAGATAATAGAGAACTTATAGGAAAAATAGGGGAATGCTACTCCACTTTCCCAATCAAGTTGGCCAAGAATCCTAGATTCCATGATCAAACAAAGCATATCAACATGAAGTACCATCTAATTCAACATCATGTAGAGGCCACGACCATTCATTTGATATATTATTCCACAAGTGAGTAGATCGCACACATCTTAACCATAGTTCCTGGAAAAGAAAAAACTTGAATGGTTTAGAAAGATTGTAATGTACATATCTATTGTATATTAATTAACCCTTCCAAAATATTAAACAAATACAATGAAAATTGAGGGGTGAAAATTGCAATGTACATATCTATTGTATATTAATTAAAATTATGAAGACATTTTTAAGACTTTGGAAGGTGGGAGGGGTTGCTCTAGCTCAATGATCCTTTGCACAATGTAATGGAACCATTTATATTTCAAAATTAGCTATTGCTGAAGTCTACTCCAAGGCTACTTGGTTGTATCAACATATGCAAACTAGATCCTCAACTTGACATTTCTCGAGGGCTAAGGGTAAGTGGTTTTGACTTTGGAAGGTTTGGGGCAATCTAATTTACTGTCACAAATCAGTTACGGTTCGAATCCAAAGGTTTTGGACAATCTGACTCAGTTGAGAGGTCAAACAAGCAAAACTGGTATTAAGGACTGCACAATTGGCTCTGGTTCTAGGTGTTCCAAACAACCTAAAAGGACATCAAATATGAAAAATTAAGCATGGTATATGTTTGTTAAGATGTTAATTAACTACGAAAACAAAAATAATGCAATTTGAATAAGCAAAAGGTCCAATATTGCAAATACACTGAAGAATAATAAAATTGGAAGCAATTCTATACTAGGTATAGGAAAATAAGATAGACACCCAACTTTATCATTATGAAAGTTCTGTAATAAGTTCATAATATTGAAATTATAGCCATTACATCAAATAGCATTCGAAATTCCTTTCAAAATAGTCTCATACTTTACATTATTCACCACAAAACCCCCATCCCAAAGAATGACTAGAAAACACACTAGATTCAAATTGGAGGCTTCACATTGCTTTATTTGGAATTCAAATCAGAGTGGAATTAGCTTTTGAATATGCAATAAAAGCTTTGAAAATGGATGAATACCATTATCCACGCATCTCACTGAAGGATCAACAGGGGCACATCTCCCAAGTCAGAAAAGCTTTGAGCTCTCAATACAAAAATAAGATTGTTAAAAAGATGTGAGTAGGGAGAAATTCCTTTTCTTTATAGGTTGAATGACTTATTGTGCAAGCTACTTGGTTCAATGCGCCTTCATGAGCAAGTTTTAGGAGTTACTTCTTTTTGAAGCTTTTTTCTCTGCTTTCTGACTTTTCCTTCTCCCTAGTGTGGATGCCTTCTTTGGTCCAATCATACACTTTATTTCTTAGTTCAAATCATGGATAGTGTATGCACCTTCACCACATTGGAGAACCCGAATAAGATGTCACACCTTTTGCAATGAGATCATTATATGTGTGTGTGTGTGGCATTGTTTATGTGAACCAAAATACTCAAGCCAATCAAGATCATAATCCACTTTGGGCCGAATCAGAGTTTGTGGGATTTGGTCAAATGCTATTACTAAACGATTCATGTGATCCAAAACTTGTTGGAATATTGGACAGTACAAAGGGGGGGTGAATCAACATTGATAACTTTTAACAATTAAAAACCACTTTTAACTTATTCATTAACACAAAGAAACAACAAGATACAAAGAACACAACTTTTATTGTGGAAACCCAATTGGGAAAACCACCAACACTTTCTATTATTGCAAAATTGTATTTTACAAATGGTTTCTGCCTGCTACTACAGAAAATGATGATGCTACACCCTATTTACCAGCTACTACTGGAAGGAGGCTACAAACCCCTGGTTTTATCAGCTGCTACTGAAAGGATGCTACTACACCCTATTTCCCGGCTACTAATGGAAGAAGGCTATGACCCCCTTGTAGGCATATAGTCTGCCCTAGCACCACCCTACCACCCTAGTATGTTTTTATCAAAATTCCAGATCTCCTTATATCTTTAACACTGTCACTGATTTCTTATTACTTCCTTGGTATCTGTCTTCTGTTGTTGCTACATGGATCTAGAGTACAGAGACATCTTCAACCAAGATTAAACTTATATATATATATATATATATATATATATATATATCTAACATTGTGTATTGATATCGAAAACCGTATCCTTTCTGAGAATCACACCCCTTTGTTAATCACGTCCTTCCAAGGAGTAAATCGTGTCTTTCTATCAATAATTAACTCATCATTTAGTTTATGCAGTCACGCCCTTTCTGTCTTTATCTCCTCGTAAATCTTTGTTTATATTTTGGAAAATTTATTAGCGCGATTTTAAATAGAAAATCCTTCCTCAGTTGCCTTTCCGCAACACGGGTTGCAGATTGCAGGTGTGCATTTTAACTTTTCTCGAAAACTGCTTCCGCAATTACCTTTTCGCATTTAACTTTCCGCATTTATCTTTTCACAATCATCTTTCCGCAATTACCTTTCCGCAATTGCGGATTACAGATTGCGAGTATGCATTTCGATTTTCTCGAAACTGTTTTCGCAACTCCCTTTCTTCCGCAATTTGTGGATTGCATATTGCATATTGCGGATTGCGTATGTGCCTTTCAAATTAAATGGGCTTTTGCAAATCTCTTTCCACAACTCCTGTGAACTGTCGATTTCTTTGCAAAATCCTCCTCGTCCATTGACTAATTATCAATAACAGAACTTCACTTTGGGGCTTTAGAATGTTATCTTCTACGCATATTTACTTTGCGGATCCTTTCCCGTCGTCGATTTATCTTCTCTCTGTTGATGTATTTGCAACTTCAGAAGATATTTTGATGTATATTATCATTGTATGTTGTTGTACCCCCATTGTGGATGTGTTTACCCCCTTGTGAGATGTCTTAATTGTGTATAGACCTTGAGGTACAACCTCCGTTGTAAGTTGAGGAAATTGTCCACAATGTAATATCATGTAATGTGTATTTGGAGTTTCTTTGAGAGAAGTCAGCCCTGTTAGGGAAGGCATGTGGGTCCGAGTCTTACGTTTGGTCAGTGACTTGAAAGGGTATTAATAGGGAGGCACTGTCCCTCATTTATACACACCTCACCACTCTCAAGTTCGCATGAGTGAGTGAGAGAGAGAGAGAGAGAGAGAGAGCTGCTGAACACTTCTTATTAGTGCTTTTGATAATCTTAATATTCTGAAAAAGTTTGCGGGGTTTTCTCCTTTATGGTTTCCCCAGTGAAAATATTTGTGTCTCGTGTATCTTTTATATCTTATGCATCTTGCTGTACTTGTTATTATTTCAGATAAATATCCTAGATTATCTAATCAGATCTAAAGAAAAACTAACATGGTATCAGAGCCTCTCTAAAAGAAGGTACTATGTAGATGCAAAACCTAGGGCTTCCTAGTTCAAGGTGTTCTCTCCACAGATCATTAAGAAAAGAAGGCCAGGCTAACTTGCCTCAATAGGGCACATATTTTGGTTGAAGCAGTTTCAAGATTGAAGAAATTTCATTTTTGACCCCGTCGCTTATGCCACGAGGAACTAGGGAATCAAGTTTTGGAGGCTTTCCACCTCAGTTTTCAAAAAGTGACCAAGCCAAGCAATTCGCCTCAAGGAGGCGCATATTTCCATCCAAACAGAATTCTTAAACTCCAATTTTGGAAAATTATGGTTTCTCTGATAAACCCTAGGCCAACTTGCCCCTGAACCAGGTCAGACATCTCAAATCGGTAAGATATAAATATTTGTTTTTCTATTTGAGGTTCTCATTTGAAAAGATGACTCACCATACTCAGCTTGAGGACAAGCTTGGAGGGGTTGATAACTTCCGAGCATGGAAATACATAATCTCTCTGATCCTTAAAGAAAACGACTTAGATCAGTTTATCACTAGAGAAGTTCTAGAACCAGAGGGAGATGAGGTTAATTATGCTCATAAGAGAAGCATGGCTAAGGCTAAGAGAATCATTGCCGATTCTATTAAGGATCAACTCATCCCCCATGAGTCTGCATTCAAGACACCGAAGGAAGTATATGATGCTTTGACAAAGATGGTTGAAGGAAAGAAAATCAACCGGAGGATGACTTTGAGGAACTAGTTGAAGAATGTGAAGATACAGAACTCCGAGACTATATCGTATTTCTTAACAAGGGTTTCTCAAACCAAAGAACAACTTGAAGCGGTTGCATTAGAGGAAATTTCAATTTAAAATTGGCCTTCCAAAAATAATACAAATTCCATGTCATAATGTATTAGCCAATCAAAATTCTTTAAAATTAAAAAAGGGAGCACCTCTTAAACAAATTTTTAATATAAATTTGGGGATATGTATCATAAAAAAACTATTTTTTTTGTTCGTATTTTCGATATATCTCCCTGTGTTTTTACTCAAATTTTGATCGGGAGAGCCTGTTGGATGCAGATTTAAATTCTGCATCCAACGAGTACCCACTCGGCATACTTTTGAGGCCCCGCTACCCCAAAAACAAGAAATGCCTAAAAAAATGTGATGATGATGATGTCATCATCACATTTTTTTAGGTATTTCTTGTTTTTGGGGTAGCGAGGCCTGTCAAAAGTATGTCCAGTGGGTACTCATTGGATGCGGAATTTAATTCCGCATCCAATGAGCTCTCCCGATCGAAATTTGAGTAAAAACACAGGGAGATATGTCGAAAATACAAACAAAAAAATAGTTTCTTCTTTTCTTCCTCCAAAATTAATAAATATTATTTTATTAATTTTCCTTAGGAGGCCCATTTTGAGTTGAAATTTCCTCTAATGAAGAGAATGTTGAAAAATGAGAAATTGTAATGACTACCTTAAATGGTCTCCCTAGATTAGGGGACTCATTCATTCAAGGAATTTGTGCAAGAAGGAGGCTGATCTCTTTCAGCAAACTCCGAGAAGAATGTGCACAAGAAGAAGCTCGATTCGGGACGAGATAGGAGAAGATGAGAGCAATTGAAGATAAAGCTCTCACCGTTCACACCAGGAAGAACTTCAATAAGAATGAGAACTTTGATAACAATAAGAAGAAGTATAAGAAACTGAAGAATACCAAGAGAGACACTTCAAATGTTCGATGCTACACTTGTGATGAAAAGGGACATTTTGCAAGAGATTGTCCTATCAAGAAAATGAGACACCATGCTCATGTTGCCGAAGATGATGAACCAACAAACAAAAGATTCAGATGAGAGAAGGATGATTCAGATGAAGAGTATGTGCTAACTACAACACTTACAGGAACTCTCTCACATGAGGAGCAGTGATTGAAATCATTTGTAAATATGTTTGAACATGACTCATCTCACAAGGTGAAACTTGGGGATGATTACCAATATCCCATAAAAGAGAGTGAAGAAGCTTCATACAATCTTGATTCCAGGAAATATTTAAAGATGCAGGATGTGCTATATGTTCTAGGATTGAAGAAGAATCTTCTATCCATCTATGCACTAGATGCAAAGGGAAATAGGGTTGCTTTTGTTGATGGCCAAGAGGAAATACAATAGAGGATGCAACAATGATTGGAGAAGAAGACAGAGGCTTGCACAAGTTGTAGGGACAACTTGAACAAGCACTAGTTCATGAGTCAATTGAACCAAGCAAACTATGGCATAGAAGGCTTTCACATGTGCACTACACGACACTACCGATGGCAAGCAAAGCAGACTCAGGATTGCCAGTGATCTAGGAAAAGCATGAACTCATTTGCAAAGGATGTGGACAAGGAAAGAATGCGAAGAAGACATTTCCCAACAGTGAGAGAAAGAATAAAGGAATACTAGAGATAGTACACTTGGATGTATGTGGACCCATTTCTTCTAGCTCATTAAGTGGGTATGTGTACTATGTTTCTTTTATGGATTATTTCTCACATAAGACTTGGATATATTTCTTGAAAGGGAAAGTGAATTTTTCAGTAAGTTCAAGGAATATAAAGCCTTGGTCGAGAACTCGACTGATAGGAAGATCAAGGATCTACGGTTAGTTAATGGCAGGGAGTTCACTTCGAAAGAATTCAAGGAACTCTACGGAGAGTTCGAGATTAAGAGGGAGTTGAGCACTCCATACAATCCTCAGCAGAATGGGGTTGCGAAACGAAAGAACCGAACCATCATGGAGGCAGCAAAAGCTATGCTACATGACCAGGATCTTCTTATGCATATTTGGGCGGAGGAAAAAAGAACATCTGTGTATGTACACAACTGTACTCCTCTTTGAGTACTAGACAATAAGACTCATGAAGAAGATTTCTCAAGAGAGAAACTAGAAGTCAGCCATTTGAGAGAATTTGGTTTCCAGGTGTACATACATATCCCAAAGGAGAAAAGGACCAAGCTTGATCCTTCTGGGAGGAAGGGTACATTCATAGGATACAATGATACATCAAATGACTACCGAATATAATTTCCAAGATTTAAGAAGATCGACATCAATAGAGATGTAACCTTTGATGAAGACTCACCATACATAAGATCCAGGAGGAATCCTATTCAGGAAGTTGAGGAACTTGAAGAGACGATAGTACGAGACATGGAAATTGGATAAGTGATTCCATAAGACCATGAAGATCATGACATGATAGAACCTCAAGAGTCGGTAGAGACATTCCTTGAGAATGACTCCCACAAGAGGAATCCAACATGGGCATGAAAGCTCATACGAGAAGCTGAAAGGTATGGTGCTCCAGAGGGAATACATAGAGAGAGAAAGAGAGAAAATCACAATAGCTATGTGTCTTTGTTGTGTGACATCATTGATAGAGAACCCTTCCCCCTATGAAGAGGATGCAGAAAAGAAATAATGGAAGGATGTGATGATCGGGGAATATCGGTTGATCACGAAGAATGATGTATGGGAGATTGTTTCGAGATTGAAGGAGAAGTCTGTCGCAACTTCAAAGTGGACCTACAATATCAAGAATGCTGCAGATGTCAGCATCGAGAAATACAAGGGAAGGTTCCTATCATGAGGATTCTCATAGAAAGAAGGCATAGTCTACGAAGAGACATTTTCACCCATGGCGAAATACACTTCCATTAGGACCATACTTGCTTTGGCAACAGTTATGAAATGGAAAATACACCAAATGGATGTCAAGACAAATTTTTTGAATGGTGTAGTCGAGGAGGAAGTGTACGTGGAACAACCACTGAGATTCGAGACACATGAAAGGAAGACCCATGTGTGCAAATTGAAGAAGGCCTTGTTTGGATTGAAATAAGTACTGAGGTCATGGTACGACAGGATGGAGAACTTCTTGATGAGCTTGGGATTTACCAAGAGTAAAGCGGATTCCAACCTCTAATTCAAGGAGGAAGACGAAAGACCTGTGATACTCCTGCTATATGTCGATGAGTTGTTTCTAACAAGTAATGAGGAACTCATTACAAGTGCAAGGAGGAGACTTGTTACAGAGTTCGAGATGAAAGACCTAGGTATGAGGCACTACTTCTTAGGCATGGAGGTGTGACAGAGTGCAGATGGAATATTCCTTGGGTAAGGGAAGTATGCAGTGGATATTTTGAATGGATTGAGAATGTTGGACTGCAAGGTGATATACACACCCATGGCATATAACTTGAAGCTTCTAAGTGATGCTTCATTTGATTAAGTTGATACCACGATGTATCGTCATATGGTTGGCTCATTGATGTATCTGACGAATACGAGACCAGACATATGATTTTTGATGAACACCCTGAGCTAGTTCTTGACATATCTGAGTCATGTCCACATGATAGCTGCAAAGCATGCTCTAAGGTACCTAACATGTACAGTGGATTATGGGCTCAAATATGATACAAATTAGAAGATTAACCTACATGGTTATGTTGATTCAGACTAGGAAGGTAGAACCAATGACAAGAAGAGCACCTTAGGTTGCTACTTCAGTTTGGGATCTGACATGATTTCCTCGTTCAATAGGAAGCAATCATATGTGGCATTGAGTACACCTGAGGCAGAGTATGTTGTCGCTTGCTGAGCTAGTTGTGAGGTAGTGTGTCTGCGAAAGCTACTGTCTAACTTATTTGATCTCCAATTGGATGTGACTTGTATCTTCTACGACAATCAGAGTTGCGTGAAGATGTCAGAAAACGTAATGTTCTATGACAAGTCAAAGCACATCGAGATTGAGTTCCACTATATCAGGGATATGGTGCAAAGAGGAGCAGTGAATCTCCAATACATGGCAACAGAGGAGTAGATAGCCGATGTGTTAACCAAGCCTCTTGCAAGAGTGAAGTTTGAGTACTTCAAATAAAGACTTGGTGTGATCCAAATTGAGATCCCTCGAAAGAGGGAGTGATGTGTTCTAGCATAGCTAGAGAAGACAGGTATTATGAGGGTAACATCATGTCAAAGCTCGTAGGTTTCTCAGACTTAAACAGTCCTGTAGGTTATCCTTGGATAAGTCTTGGCGAAGCTCCTAGGTTATCCTTGGATGTAATCAGCCCTGATGTGTTCTATGCTATAAATAACTAATGCATGACATATCACATGGGAAATATGACAGGTTGTCCGAGCGGGAAAAATCCTGGTGAAGCAAGATGCTCAGACATAATTAGTCTGTAGGTTGTCCTCGGATGTAATCAGTCCTAGCGAAGCTCGTAAGTTATTCTTGGACGTAGGCCGTTATGTGACAGGTTATTTGAGTGTAAAATGAGACTTGGCGTGGTACGTAGGTTAGTCAAATGTAGTAACCATGTGGGTTGTCTGAGTGTAAAAATGAGATCCAACGTGGTACATAGGTTACTCGGATGTAATACGCCCGAAGGTTTTCTGAACATAAAAGATCCTGGTTGCAAGTTGTTTAGATGTAATAAGTCCCTAAGATTGACCAGAGAACGTAAAATGTCCTGATGTAGCAGGTTGTTGGGTTGCAATCCGTTCTTACACACATATATATATATCTATATACGTGTGTTCCCATGTTGAGATGATATGGTCATGAAGAACGAGAGGTGCACCTAGGAGGTTCTACTGATAGGACACATGTTGATCGTGCAGAGACATAATGCACTGAGTGTGCTCCTAGGAAATTCTCGCATAGTAGAAGTTGTAGGTTGTATTAATGACGTGAAAATGATCCTGGCTTACTACTATGGTGAAAGAACACAGGTTGTTTTCATCTAAATATTTGTTCTTTTTCTTGATTTGGATACGATGATATGAAGGTAGGAGATGCAGGTTATTTCTGTGAAAATGTAAAGAAGGTCCTGAACCGTTCCTACGAGAAGGCTTGCTCAAGATGTGATGAATACTTGGATGAGCACCAGGCCTACACCCCGTTGAGAGAGGGCTGGATCTGTAGAAGCTTTCAATGACAGATAGTACCTATCGATGACCAATTATAAGAAGATGATGACATCAACTATGATGAAGAATCTATGACTCCGTGATGAAGACTTGACCAGATGTGTTGATGACTATGAAGAGAGAGAATACCTTCCTAGTTAAGAGGGAGTTTTGATGTATTTGTAACTTCAGAAGATATTATGATGTATATTATCATTGTATGTTGTTGTACCTCCATTGGGGATGTGTTTACCTCTTTGCGGGATGTCTTAATTGTGTCTAGACCTTGAGGTACAACCTCCATTGTAAGTCGGGGCAATAGTCCCCAGTGAAACTGTTGATGTATTTGTAACTTCGGAATGTATTCACTTGTATATTTTATATTGTGCCCCGATATTGCTATCGGGAGAATCATTTGTATTTCATTGTACCTCGATGTTCCTATCAGGAGAGTCATTAATACAATAAAGTCATGTAAAGTTAATGAGGTTAACCCTCCATCATAAGTTGAGGCAATAGTATACACAATTGAGTTGAGATTAACCCTCCTTGTTGATCAAGGGGACAAGGTCCCCACAGTTGAGGGGCACTAGGGTTATTAGACTCTCCTAGAGATGTTGACCCTGGTAAGTAATTGTCAAGTCATAAAATAGTATAAATAGAGAATAATCCTCTCTATTTGTCACACACACTCACCCAGCTATAGCGCATAGGTGAGAGAGAAGTAACTCGCTCAAGTGAGAGAGAGAACAACTGTTGGATATCATATTTTTGTCTTTGGGTTTTACTACTTCCATTGGTGCTCATTCTATCTCTGAGGAATTTGCAGGGTTTTCTCCTTTATGGTTTCCCCTAGGAAAATATTTGTGTCTATTGTCTCTTGTGATTGATTGGTGTCATGTTATTCTCTCAGATAAGATCCTAAGATAATATTGCTTAAATGATAAAAATCTAACATGGTATCAGAGCTAACCTGAGAAGAAGACACTGTGCAACTGCAGAAACTGGGGCTACTTATTTTTTGGGTCTCTCTCCACAATCCATCAGCAAAAGGAGGCTAGGCTAACTCTCCATTGAAGGGCGCATCTTTCTGTCGAAGCAGAAGTTTATTTTGGGCATTTTTAGTTATTGCTACGGGAAATTAGGGCTTTTCACAAAAGAGAAATTTTTGAGTGAGCCTAGCATAGGATTGCTCTCCTCATCAAAATTGAATTATAGATACCAAGGTCAAATTTTTTCATTGGGTTAAACTTGGGGAAAGTCAAACCCTAATTTGACCCCGGGCCTGAAAAACCCTAAAATACTAAAACTGGTAGTTTTGGTACATTCGCTATATCTCAAGATTAAAGAAGGATCAGGAGCCGAAATTTTCACATGATGAAGATAAATTCCTGATGTACCCTATGTAAAAATTTCATCCTCAGATTTGATACATTTTGGGAGATATTATTCCTCCAAATAAGGGTTCCAGCCTCTTCCTGGATTCATCCCTAAACATGACACCTAGGGAGAATTGCTATATCTCGGGCTACAGAGGTCCAAATGAAATAAGGGTTCCAGCATCTTCCTGGATTCATCCCTAAACATGACACCTAGGGAGAATTGCTATATCTTGGGCTACGAAGGTCCAAATGAAATTTCAAAAGATGTTCTAGATAGGGCATGGACTGTAATTTGGGTGGTAAAAGTTTTAGACCCCGATGATGAAATAGTGACACGTTTAAGTCCATACAACTTTGCTATGTTGAATAGTTCTGAAACAAGTCACATTGGGAAAACTCTCATAAGTCCCAATTGGAGAAACCATTTCTACTCAAACTTGTGGTGTTGGAACGAGGACAGGCGAGGATACCTTAGTCCGAAGTTTCAGACACATAGGAGCAGTAATTTTGGAGATACTGTAGAAATAATATCAGGCATTTATGTAGAAGAATTTGGAAAACTAGGGATTCCTGTTCTGGGAGCTTCTCTCCACTGTTTTCAAAAAAGGAGTACATTGGATAGATCACCTTGAGAAGGAGAATCTGTCTATACAATCATATCTGAAATACTCCAAGTTTTGAAAATTAGGGTTTCTCTGCCAAACCCTAGATCAACGAGATCCGAAACCAGGACGGACACCTCAAATGGGTAAGATCTAATCTTTTGCTATTTACATTTGAAGTTCTCATTTCAAAATGACTATCACACCAACTTGATGACAAGCTTGGTACTTTCAAACATGGAAGTATAAGTTTTCACTGGTTCTTGAAGAAAATGAATTAGACACCTACATAAGTGGAGAGTTTCCAGTTCCAGAGGGAGATGAGGCTTAGGTCTTACACAAGAAGAACTTGATCAAGGCCAAGAGGATTGTTGTTGATTCAATCAAGGATCACCTCATACCACATGTGTCCTCCCTAAAGACACCTAAAGAGATGTTTGATTCCTTGACCAAGCCATTTTGAAAGGAAGAATATAAATCAGAAGAAGTATAGGAACTCCGTGATCCTTGAAGAAATTGACTTGGATTAGTACTCCAATAAGAAATGTCTAGGACCTAGAGGGAGATGATGCCAAGGCTAGAGTCAAGAGAATCATTGCAGATTCTATTAAAGATCATCTCATCCCTCATGTGTCATCCTTGAAGATACCAAAAGGAAGTGTTCGATGCTATGACGAAGCAATCAAAGAAGAATAAGATATGGTTATAACCACCTTGAATGGCCTCCGAGGATCATGGGATTCATTCATTTGAGAAATGTGTGCCAGAAGGAAGTGATTACCTTCAACAGAATTTTGGAAGAGCGCACACAAGATGAAGCTCGACTCATAATGATCTAGTGATCCAATGATGATGATCTAGAGATCCAATGGCGAAGACTTGTGCTGATGTATTGTGTCAATATAATACCTTCATAGTTAAGAGGGTGTGTCGATGTATTTGTAACTTCAGAATGTATTCACTTGTATATTTTATATTGTACCTCGATGTTCCTATCAGGATAATCATTTGTATTTCATTGTACCCCGATGTTCCTATCGAGAGAGTCATTAATATAATAAATTCATGTAAAGTTAATGAGGTTAACCCTCCGTTGTAAGTCGGGTCAACATTCCCCACAATTGAGTTGAGGTTAACCGTCTTTGTTGATTGGGAGGGGGAAGTCCCCACAGTTGAGGGGCACTAAGGTTATTAGACTCTCTTAAAGATGTTGGCCCTGGTAAGTAATTGTCAATTCAGAAACTAGTATAAATAGAGAATGAGCCTCTCTATTTTTCACACACACTCACCCAACTATAGCGCATAGGTGAGAGACAAGTAGATCACTCAAGTGAGATAGAGAATAATTGTTGGAGATCATCTTTTTGTCTTTGGGTTTTATTACTACCATTGGTGCTCATTCTATCTCTGAGGAAGTTGCAGGGTTTTCTCCTTTATGGTTTCCCCAAGGAAAATATTTGTGTTTATTGTCTCTTGTGATTGATTGCTGTGCATGTGATTCTCTCAGATAATATCCTAAGATAATATTGCTTAAATGATAAAAATCTAATAGTATCATCATGTAATGTGTATTTGGAGTCTCTCTGGGATAAGTTGACCTTGTTAGGGAAGACATGTGGGCCCCAGTCTTATGTTTGGTCAGTGACTTGAAAGGGTATAAATAGGGAGGGGCTCTCCCTCATTTATACACACCTCACACTCTCAAGTTCGCATGAGAGAGAGAGAGAGAGAGAGAGAGAGAGAGAGGAGGAGAGATAGATAATTGCTGAATATTTCTTATTGCTGCTTTTGATCATCTTACTATTCTGAGGAAGTTTGTGGGGTTTTATCCTTTATGTTTTCTCCAGTGAATTTTTTTTGTGTATCGTGTATCTTTTATATCTTATGTCTCTTTCTGTACTTGTTATTCTTTCAGATAAAGATCCTAGATAATCTAATTAGATCTAAAGAAAAATTAACACTCTCCTTTGATCTACATCGTCCGACTTCGTAACTTCACTTTGTTATTCCTTTGTCTTACACTGAGTTTACCCTGCTATCATGAGTATTGGTTATTCCTTTGTCATTACTGAACTCCTTTGACATCAATGGAAAATATATAAAACATTACCCCCCTTTGGAATGACGGAAACATCTAAACATTCTTTCCCTTTGACAATAATGACAAAGAATAACCAGTTATTCCTTTCCAGTCTTTCTTCTTTTAACTTGACTTGGTACTAACCACTATGTTTTAACATTTTCCTTTTTGAAACAATTTCCTCAAATGATAAGATGGATGATAAATTCATAGACTCTCCTTATCACTGTGCTTCCTTCTGTTATCTCCCCCCGACAACATATGTCCCCCTGACATGCTGCATTTTCTTCTTTTTATTCACTATTAAGAGATTAATCCCAACTTATGTCTAATATGCTCAAATCCTTCTTTGGGTAGTGGCTTAGTGAATATATCAACAATATGTTCTTTAGTATCATGTTGTGCCCCTACCCAACAACCTTTAAAAAACATTATTTCATCAAATAAAATTGTATTTTATTTTTTGATGAAATGTTTGAATTTCATATGGCAAAACTAAAGAATTAACAGCTATTGAAATGGTAACATTCCAGAAGCTATTGAAACATGAAATTCAATGTTTTTAAAGAAACCTTTGCGAACTATGGATTACTTGACAAAATCACTATTTTGAAATTATTATTTTGAGTGGATAAGTGTTGATAATTGGTCATAACCTAGTAGTGATTTCTTATCCAATCATTAATCATTCGATTATGTGGTTTTGTTTTGAAATTGGAAGGCTGATTATTGTATTGTTGGCACCTTATAAATGGATAATTTTGATTCAATCATTCAACTTGGTAATTCTGATTCACTTAACGATGGATATTGAAAGATAAAACCATGCATTCAATTTAAGAGTTTGAAAAATATTTTACTAAGCCTATCCTATTATTTTGCTACATTATTAAAAAGTGTTGAATAATTAAAGATCAAATAAGTATCTTTTAAAATTAATAGACTTTGTTTATTTTTTATTATTTATACAAGATAAATAAATCTTTTAATTATTTTGTATAAATATAATAAATAAAGTTCTTTGATCTTTTAAATGTTTACCTAGAAAATTAGGTATAATTAACACTTTATTTTAATTTTATCATATTTGCAAAAACACCAGGAATTAATGTGAATTTTATAAAGGTTTAGAAATGAGCATATTTTTCATTTTTATTGAAGATTATTGTCTGATTTATCTACCGGTTATTTGAATAACGACACGTGGTTATCAATGAAGATTGAAGGGGCTATCATTTCAATGGAAAGATGATAAGAAGATTGTTATGATTCTGGAAATTGCCAGGAGACGAATTTTATTCTCTGTCAGTTATTAAAAACGCGTTTTCAAATAACAGACGTTTTTACAGGCCACGTTTTGAACAAATGGAGACAGATATGAAAAATCCGCCACATGGGTTTTTCTCAGAACGGACCCATTTAGTTGTACTTAGGGGGATTTTTCCAAAAAGTGATGGATTCTGGGAGATTTCGGGGATTTTCTGGACGCAATTTTTGCAGTTGCGGCCGGCAAAATTTCGCCTGTGTAAAACCTAATTTGGATTCCGTTTTTGGTTATTTAAGCATACTGGAATTTGCTGGAAATAGAGGTGAATGTGGGGGCTGCCAAAGCTGAAGATATTTCTCTCTTGTAAGCTCAGAAAACACTGCTGCCTGAGGTCGATAGTTGATGGAGAGGAGACAACAAGACTGTGGTTTGATTTATCTGCGATTTTAGACAGCTATCTGTATTCAGCTACGATATGTTAAACTGGTGATATTTTTAATATATGTTTATAGTTTGTATACTTGGCATATAGTTTTGATATCTATTAGTCTTGTCATTTCTTTTCTACTTTATCTATGTTTGTTATAATTCTCTAAAGAATTTTGCAAATATACATGTCTTGTACGATTATCGATTTTTAATGTTTTGATCTTGCTGATATGTCATGTTGTTTAATTAATGATCGATATCATTGTTTATATAATATGTAATGATTACTGTATGGTTTTGTTAATGTTTAAATTTCTTTAAATATTATCAAGTGTATTTATGCAGTATTCTTATCAGCATAGTTCGATTCCAAGTTTAATATTCTTTTCACTTTTGATGAGGATAGGATCGAGATATGCTGTTTCTTTAAACTATTTTATGGAAAACAGCCAATGAATCACATTCAGGACTAAACTTACAGCAAAATAACACAATTTTTTTTCTTTTCATTATGTTATTAACAATTCATTAAATCAGAATTTAATATTTATACTGCTGTGAGATTAGTGTTTGATTTTTGTAATTAATGTATATTTGTTAATAATACAATTTTGTAATTATTTTAACATGTTAATATTTGATTAATTTTGTGATTATTATATTATAAGTTAAGATTAATTGAATAGATTTAGTTCATAGATTAATTTAATTATATTAATAATTCATTAGTAATCAGATTAACTAGTTTAATTTGTACATTCGTTAACAAGTTTGTTGTGTATATTCGTAGGCATTTGATAGATTTAACAATAGATTTGTTTTAGTTTTAGACTTTCAGGCTAACAGAGCCTTTAAACCTGTCGGAAGCAACCATCCCAAACAGCTTGGAACCTGCTCTAAGGATCTCGGTCTGGGTTGTCTTCCCCGTTATGTGCATAGTCACATATGCCCGTCAACATATCAATATATTTCAATTTGACCATTTTTTGAGACACTTGATCTCTTAGAAAGTGATATTTTATTGGTATGTACTTTGTCTTTGAGTGCATGAAAATATTTTTTGATATGTTTATGGCACTTGTATTATCACGATTTATCACTATTGGATGCACATAATTCACAAGTAAGTCTTCCAATGTATGCTTCATCCAAATGACTTGAGTACAACATGATGCAACAACAATATATTCAACCTCTGCTATAGATAGTGCTATGGAGGATTGTTTCTTGCTAATCCATGATACCAAACACTTTCCAAAAAAGAATGCTACTCCACTGGTACTCTTTCGGTCATCAACACTTCCTTCCCAATCTGCATCAATGGATGCTCTTAAAGTGAGATATCGACATTTTGGGTACCATAAACCATAATCCATAGTGCCTTTAAATATCTTGAATAATTCTTTTTACTGCATCCACATGTGTTTCTTTGGGAGCTTATTGAAATCTAGCAACCAATTCTACAACTTTCATCACATCTAGTCTTGTAGCTGTCACATATAGCATGCTGCCTATCATGGATCTATACATGGTATGACCAACTTCCAAGGACTCATCATTCTTGCTTAACTTACAACCAATGATCATAGGAGTACTAAAAGGCTTGGAGTATTCCATCTTAAAATTCTTAAGCATGCCTTTGAAGTACTTGGTTTGAGAAATGAAGATTCCTTTGTCTGATTGATAAACTTGTAATCCCAAGAATCAAGTTAATTCACCCAACATTGACATTTCAAATTCTTTCTTCATTTCAGAATACAAGCTTACACTTGGTATTTGTAGATTGCTTCCAAATATGATATCATCCACATAAACAACAACAATGATCATCTTCTTATCTCCGATATTTATGTAGAGATTACTATCAATGTCTCCTCTTTATCATTTTTGCTTCAAGTCATTATCTAGCCTTGAAAACCATGCTCTTGGGGCTTGCTTAGTACCACACAGTTCATTTTTTAGTTTGCAAACATAGTCTCCAGTTTCTGACAAGAGGAAACCTTCAGGTTGTTCAATATAGAATTCCTCTTCTAGTTTCCCATTCAAAAATGTAGACTTGACATCCATTTGATATACTTTGAATTTCTTATAACATGAAAATGGAAAAAAGATTATGATTGCTTCAAGTCTTGCTACTGGTGCAAAGCTTTATTCAAAATCGATACCATCCACTTGAGAATATCCTTTACACACTAATATTTCTTTGTTTCTTATCACTTTTCCATCTTCATTGAACTTATTTTTCAAAACCCATTTGGTTCCTACAATATTCTTGTTTGCAGGTCTTCGAACTAGTTCCCAAGTTTGATTCTTCTCAATTTGATCCAACTCTTCATTCATGTCTTTGATCCAATCATCATCTTTGCTGGCTTCTAAAGAGTTATTAGGTTCCATTACTGATAGTAAGGCTTGTTCATTAGATAGTAGTCTTCTTCTTGTACTAACTCCAACATCTTTGTGTCTCAGGCTGATCCATTTGTGTTCTTTTAGATGGAGCTTTTGAATCAGGTCTTGGAGAGTCTTCATCTTCAATTTCTTGTGAATCTTCTCTTTTCTCTTCTTCTTTTTCTTCTTCTTCATCACGATCACTTTCATCCTTTTGCAAGACTTCCTTCTCTCCTTCATCACTTGTTCTTTGATCATCATCTTGGCTTTTTACTCTTCTTGATTTCATGTCATCTACCCTTACATCTACACTTTCTATTTTTTTGTATCATTTTATTGTAACATTTATATTCTCTTTTGGTGGAAGAATATCATAAAATTATTCCTTCATCAGTTCTAGAGTCAAATTTACCAAGATCATCTTCATTCGTCTTTATGTAGCACTTGATGCCAAACACCCTGAAATATTTGACTGACACAGGTCTTCCATACTATAGTTGGTAAGGGGTCTTGTCATTATTAAATATTAGTTTTAATATATTTAGTATATAAAAAGTTGTATAAACTGCTTCCCTCCAATACACATCTGGAAGTGTTGCTTCATTTAGCATAGTTCTAGTAGCTTCTTGGATTGTCTTGTTTTTCCTTTCCACAACGCCATTTTGCCGAGGTGTCTTTGGGGTTGAAAACTGTATTTTAATTCCATGGATTTCACAAAATTCATTGAATTATTTTGAAATGAATTAACCTCCATTATCTGACCTCAAACATTTGATTTTCAAATGTGTTTCATTCTCAACTTTTGCTTCAAAAATTATAAACTTTTCAAGAGATTCTGATTTTTATTTGAGAAATGTAACCCAATTCATCCTTGTATAGTCATCTATGAGCAACATGAAATAGTACTCTCCTTGCAATATTTTAGGTTTTGTTGGTCCACAAAGATCAGTTTGAAATATTTCCAATGGATGTGAGGTTATATGTTCTTTTGTTTTGAAACTGGTTCTAGTTTGCTCCCCATGTTGACAATGTTTACAAACTGAATTTAAAGGTTTCATAATATTTGGAAAATCCCTTATAGATTCCTTCTTACTTACTCTTATAATATTGTTAAAGTTTAAGTGCCCCATCCTTTTATGCCACAACCAACTTTCATCAATCATACCCATGTAGCATTGTTCTTCATTTTCTAGGATGTATTACATTGCTTAAATTTCTTACAAGAATCCCAACAAGTCTTCCCGAGTCCTTTTTTATTTATTTAACATTTCTTAGAGTAAAAAATATAGATGTGCCCTTGATCACATGTTTGAATTACACCGAGTATATTAGGCTTTAGGTCTTCCACTAGCGACACATTTTTAGTTTTTATCTTATTATTGATAACAATTGTACCTTTGCTAATTATTTTGGAAGACATATTATCTCCAAAAGTGACTTTTCCTTTATTATCTTTTCTTAGGCTTATAAACTTGTTTGGATATCCTACCACATGTTTTGAACACCCACTGTCAATATGCCATAGATTCTTCTTTTTTGTCACAAATAGAGCAATCATAGATTGTTCCTCCTTTTTCTTCTAGTCCCTTATATGTTTTTGGTCTTGAAACCTTTTTGCAACAACCTTTTTTGTATGAGTAATTAGTTTACATTCTATTACTATATGTCCTTGGTTATTGCATTTGTAACTCTCTATGTCATATTTTTCAAGAGGTGCAAAAAAGTTATGGTTTCTTACTTTTGGTTTGTTACTAGATGCATTCTTCTTGTAGTCACGAAACTTTCCATATGCTCTGTAATTTAGGGATTTATGAACAAAATTATTACAAGAGTAGCAATGAAAAAAAATATCTGGTAATATCTACTTGTCATTGGTCTTCTAGGTATCACATTAGTTTTATCTTTGTCATGAGAGGATGGAGCAGATTTCTTGCTTTCTTCCTCTTTAATTTGTTTCTTCAGTGCAAGAACATATATTCTTTTATTCCTACCTTGGTTTGTGAGGGAGTACCATTCTCGCTTCTTTTCTTTGTCATATCCTAATCCATATTTATCTCTTGATGGTATTTGGCTACTCAAGATGTTATCTAGAGTCTTTGAACTGTTTTCAAATTTTTACTTAGTAGATTCTTCATCAACCTTCTCTCTAAGTTGCATAATTTCTTCTTCAAGCCATTCAGATTCTTGTATTCTCTTTTCGAGTTGCAAATCTAGGTCCTCTTCAGTCTTCTTGGCCTCTTGGAGATGGTTCTTTAAGTCACTAATGATTTGGTGTGACTGTTTGTTATTTTTCCTGCATTTTTCAAGTTCTTCAAGAGCACTAATGAGTTCAAATTTTAGGTCTACTTATCCTTCCTCATATGATTCACCATCTTGAGCTTGGGTTTCTATTCCCATGAATATAATTTTTTCATCTTCACTTATCTCTTCATCTTCATTGTATTCCTTGGAATATAAGTTTTTCTTCTTTTTTTTGAATCTCTTCTTGTACATGCTCTTACTCTTTTGATCTTTCTTATGAAAACAAGGTTCTTCATCATCATCACTATCTTCTTGTTTTGGGTAATGACACTTTGAGGCAAAGTGACCAATCCTTCCACAGTTAAAAAATTCCAAGGGAAGCTTTCCTTTGTATTTGCCAGCACCTTTCTCAATTTTCTTGATGAAACTAAATTCTTCTTCATCTAGATTCTTTGATAAGGCTTCAGACTTATTTGTCTCTTTTGAGACTTCAAATGTTGCTTATTTCTTTGATGGCCCATCTTGTCCTATTCTCATCTCATAGGTAGCGAAGATTCCATGTAGTTCATCTACTATCATGAGGTTAATATCATCTTGTTCTTCTAGAGTAGATACTTTTGAGAAATACTTCATGTGCAAGGTTCTTAGTACTTTGTCAACAATTTCTCTCTCCTTTATTACTCCTCCAAGGACTCTAATAGCATAGACAATTTCATCTACTCTTAAAAATTTTTCTGTAATATTTTATTCCTATTTCATTTTTAGACTTTCAAACTGTCCTTTGTATGTCTGAAGTTTGGATTGTTTGACTTTGGATATTCCTTCATAGATAGTTTTTAATTTTACCCAAGCATGTTTGACTATCTTGCATTGCATAACTTTTACAAACATTGAATTTGTTAAGCCACTCAAGATTTCATTCAGGGATTTTGCATTGGCTTCATATTGGTCTAGTTCATCTATGTCTATAGGTAGGTCGTTTGGTATTTTGTACTCTTTTTTAACAAACCTACAGACTTTCTATCCAAGAGACATTATATGGCACTTCATTCTTACACTCCAGTATGCATGATTATCTCCTATAAATAATGGAGGTCTGTTGGTGGATAACCCTTCTTGTTGATCCATAGTGGTTTTTAATAGGATCTTCCTTCCAGTGATAAAGCTGTAGCGAAGGATCCTGCTCTGATACCAATTGTTGGAATATTGGACAATACTGAGAGGGGGGGAGGGTGAATCAATATTGATAATTTTTAACAATTAAAAACCACTTTTAATTTATTCATTAACACATAAAAACAACTAGATACAAAGAACACAACTTTTATCGTGGAATCCCAATTGGGAAAACCACCAACACTTTCTATGACTGCAAAATTGTATTTTTCAAATGGTTTCTTCCTGCTACTACAAAAAAATATGGTACTACACCCTATTTGCCAGCTACTACTGGAAGGATGCTACGACCCCCTGGTTTTATCAACTTCTACAGAAAGGATGCTACTACACCATATTTACCAGCTACTACTGGAAGGAGGCTACGACCCCCTTGCAGGCATATAGCCTGCCTTAACACCACCCTACCACCCTAGTATGTTTTGATCAAACTTCCAGATCTCCTTATATCTTTAATACCGTCACTAATTTCTTATTACTTCCTTGGTCTCTGTCTTCTGCTGCTGCTACATGGATATGGACTATAGAGACATCTTCAACCAAGATTGAACTTCTGTATATATATCTAACATTGTGTCTTGATATCTGAAATGGTATCCTTTTTGAGAATCACATCCAGTTGTTAATCACATCCTTCCAAGTAGTAAATTGTGTCTTTTTATCAATAATCAACTCATCATTTAGTTTATGTAGTCATGCCCTTTCTATATTTATCTCCTCGTAAATATCTGTTTATATCTTGTGAAATTATCAACGTGATTTTGAACAGAAAATCCTTCCGCAATTGCCTTTCCACAACATGGGTTGTAGATTACAGGTGTGCATTTTGATTTTTCTCGAAAACTTCTTCCGCAATTACCTTTTCTAATTTATCTTTCCACAATCATCTTTCCACAATCACCTTTTCGCAATCACCTTTCCGCAATTGCGGATTGCGATGCATTTCAATTTTTCTCGAAACTGCTTCCACAATTTGTGGATTGCGGATATTCATTCCAAGTTTTTCGAAATGGGCTTCCGCAAATCTCTTTCCGCAACTCCTATAAACCGTCGATCTCTTTGCGGAATCCTCCTCGTCTGTTGACCAGATATCAAACATGAAACTTCACTTTGGTGCCTCGAAATGTTATCTTCAATGCATATTTACTTTGCAGATCCTTTCCTATCATCGATCTATCTTCTCTCCTTTGATCTGGACTGTCTGACTGCGTAACTTCACTTTGTTAATCCTTTTTCTTACACTGACTTTTCTCTACCATAATGTTTATTGGTTGTTCCTTTGTCGTTACTGAACTCCTTTGACATCAATGCCAACTATATACAACAAAACTTGTTTCTCCTCCAACACATGGTTCAAATTTCATCAAGACGATTTCATATGCATTCAGTTGATTCCATTTACTTAACTTGTGTTGACCCAACATGAAATTTAAGGATGAATTTTTGTGGACCAATAGGTTTATATTTTGGCTGATTAGTTTAAGGGCGTCAATATTACACAAGGATCGTTGGTATTTTTCATGAACCAAGATACTTTGAACAAATTTTGAAAAGGGTCTAGCACTCAAACGATGACACTTGGAGACGATCCAATGAGTGGAAAACCATGTCGATCCATGGGAACACAAGACCCATATGCTCAAATTATTTATTGAGGCAAGCAACCAATCAAATGTATGAGAATGGGTACCAGAACTATATGAAGGTACTAGAATAAGACTTGGGTACCTGTTGAAGCCCCAACTGTGTATGTGGTTGATAAGGTTGTCTAAGGCTTACAACACATGGAGAAAACCCAGCCAAAGGCTTCAAGCAATCCCACGCAAGTATTGCTTTATCCTCGAGATGTTTGGGATAGTAATCTCCCACGGATAATTTTGTAGCCTCCGCTGACTTATGGTTGGATTTGATCCATAGAGGATCTGTTTCCCAGATTGGAAAACAAAGTAATTGATGAAAAGAAAAAAAAGGAAACTTAAACTTAACTGGGAAATGGAACCTAATCTGAATCTAAACTATTCTGTAAAGGATGTTGGGTTGATTACACGTTGTCTTGATGTGTTTGAAGAACAAATAAATCACCACATTAACAAAAATGTAAACGGGACGACAATCCTCTTACTCAAATCACAATTGTTTAATGGAAATTAAATAATAGCAACTTAAGATCAAATCATTCAAGATAACATGCATGTACACATGTTAGCTGAAAAACCAACATATAAGCTATAAAATTTTTACTGTTGAATCATTTGCAGAAATAGATAAAGACAGTTAAAGAATAAATTCCGTAGAGCTCTATCAGTGTATTGACCGGCAACAAAGAGAAATCTCAGTTATGAGAAAACACATTAATCAATCACAAATGAATCACAATACCATCTGATCATTTGGAACAAGAAAATTGAGATCTGTCAAAGAAATTTGATTAAATCAAATACAAGAGATAAGAAACAACAATAATGTATTTATTCGGAATTTTGTAACAAATTACATAAACCTTAGGAAAAACATAGGTGTTTTTCAGTCCCCTATATCAGTCTTCCTTCCTCCAAAAGTCCAAAAGTCCCTAATACATTCGAGATCATCCTCTTAAATTATTATTACAAAGAATTGATTCCCCCCTAAAGGGGAGCAAAACCTAAACAAAGCTAGTATCCCAAGAAATCTCTCCACATCCTCCAAATACGTAGCAATTCCTCAATATCAGGGTAACTGGTAGATTTAATGCCAAGTTGGGCATTGTACTTATGATCTTCAATCTCGTTTTTAGCTAATTTATGCCAAAATCGGATATAGATGTGGATCTTTCCTTCCATTGCAAATGGCTGTTTGATCAACTGATCTACATCATGTATGCAGATGTGGTCAAGCTTCTTGATCTTCTCCTCCTATTCATCCCTTCGCTCCTCCACCTGCTCAATCATCCGTCCTGGTGGACATGCTTTTTCAATAAGAACCATTGCAGGAAAGGATAATTCATCCATAATGTTTTCAGTAGCATACCATCTTCTGTTGCAAATTTCCTGTGCTTTATTTATGGCTTCAGATATTGTTTCATCTAAATATTCCTAGGCTCTCAATATAGTCCTGACTTTCTTAAGGTGGAAGTTAGTAAGGAGAGTGACATTATATGGCTTATCTTTCATGTATCTTTGCCAGTGTGTGACCTCATCATAAGCCTTTGAAGCTTGTTTCCTCTTCTCAACTAAGTCTTCCAGAACAACAAACATCTTGCCAAAAACCATGTGAGTTTCAAAGATATTATCTAGAGTTTTAAATAACTCACAGACCAAATCATGGTGCTCCTTGCAGTTAGTCTAAATTACAAGCTTTTTAAATTCTTCCTGGGAAAACTTGGAAAACGAAGATGAAGCTACAATTGCAATTGCATCTTCATACTGTATTTCTAACAATGCAACCTTGTGAACCAAAGTGGCATTAAAAGTCTTTTCTCTTTGCAGCTCATCATTAAGAGAAACATTATTCACTTGAATTTCATCATGCTTGGCCTCATGTTGTCTTTGGAGCTATTCCAATTCCTCTTTCAAACTGACAATTTCTTCCTTCTGTTTATCAAACTCTCTGTTTAAAGTATTAATAACATCAAAATTGGCACCTGTAAAAGCTCCTAGAACAGATGCAGCATCTGTGGCATACGCTTGTGGGTCACTTGATCATTGGGTCCATACAACCTCATTTTCCAAAAATATGTTCATATCACTCTGATCCCTGCCCCTCTTCTTACCCCTCTTCACCACTGATTTATCAACTTTACTGTACCGATATTCTCCTAGGGATATCACAAAATATTCATTGAACTCATCCCTCATCTCGTCAATGGGGGGTGTATGAATGCCCGTGGATATCAGAGAGGAGGTTTGAGTTGTGGTGTGAGAGGGTATGGTCTTATTAATATGAGAAGCAGATGGAGAGGAAGTAACACTCTAAGCAAGAGTTACTTCAGGGTATGAAGAAATGTCAGGAGCAGAAGTTTCAATAGATGAAACTTGAAAAGTTGTGGCCCCGAGTGATGTTGGTGAAAATGCTGAAGTTTTCTCAGGCACAGGGGATGAAACTGAGCTGAATGAAGGAATATGCAATGGAATTTTGAAAACTAGAGGTACAATAGATTATGGAATGGGAATATCCACAGAAAAAGGTGTAATAGATTCGGGTAAACATGTGGCATCTTGATAAAGCTAAGACATAAAGGGTGTCACAGTAGAACTACTAGATAATGAAGATAAAGCTATTATTGACGAGAGAAGTAACGCAGAAGAAGATGGGCCAGATTGGGAAGAAGGTTGTGGTTGTGGGGGAGGTGATGAATATTTTCCATTGCTACCATTAAATCAATTGATAAAATCTTGTAAATAATTACCATTTCTAGTTTCAACGGTAACATGCACAGGGGAAATCCTTTCATCCTCTTCCTCTGAATGGGTCAATTCTATAGCAGAAACAGGGATGGATGAAACTTAGATCTTCAACCTTTTGAAAGGCTTCTCCTCAATCTGGGTTTGTTCAAATTGATTATTCTCAAACACAGTGGTCACCTGAGCAACTTTAGCTGGCTGAGATGGTGTAATTTCTTGAGTGTCTAGTGCTGAAGTCATTCTGCTCAATTTCTATTTGATCTACTATGAAGTATGCAAATATGCCTTGACCTGCTGCTCAACAGATGTCTGGAGAATTTATTCCATGGGACCTTTCCCTTTACCTGTGTCTGATTTGGTTTCCATGGATGTATTTTTGGCTGCTAGAGCCTCCTTTGTTGTAGCTTGAGAATCATTTTCTTCCCTGTCTTTTATTACCTTTTTCCTGAATGTCTAACTCCATAAACCTGTAATGTCAAATCCTGTCCCTGATTTCCTTTTGGTATTGCAGGATATGACTTTTTTCTTCTTTGCTTTTAGCCCTTGCAAAGACTTTGGAAAAAGTATCAACTCCCTGATATATAAAGTCATATGGAGTTTCCTCATGAGTGTATCCTGTATTAAAGTGGTTCTGTTTGAGGTGGAGATCAAGAATCCCCTTGGGATCATGCTGCCTTTTACTAGAAAAACCAAGTTTGAGTGACACTATGTGGTCACTGAGATATGATTCCCAAGTAGTAGGTATGCTCAAGGATCCAAGGGTTATAGGAAACTTGGGACAAACTTTCCTCTTAGGTGCAACACATTTCTTATAAATCCCCTTTGTGACTATTTTAAATGAAATATCTTCAAGGACCAACCTATCCGGCACGAACTTAGGTAGCATATGAGCAACCTTGCTACCAAAAACTCTGATATAGGTGAATGATTCGCCGACATACCAATCTCCCATGGTGGCTATGAGGGTTTTTGCTTCAGGTGAGAATGCAGGAGCTTCCTTGTTAAAAATAAGGAAATAGAGCCGGCCGAGGAAACTCTCACATATATCATAAAACATGGTTACATAATTGGTATCCCATAGCTCCTAATGATAAATGTGCATAGGTGGGGATGGTAATTCCCAACTCCATCCCATATCGGGGTAACAGAACTCGACATAGAAGATATCCACAATGAAGGCAGAAAGATAAAAGTTGGGCTTCTTCCTAATAATAGCTTTCTAGAATTCTTGTATGGAATTTTTGAGTTCTAGTGACATGATTGAAGCCCAGGGGAAGAACTCGCCCATATTTATGACATGGTGAGCAAGGGGAGCCCATTCGTCCTTGAAGTAAGAACAATTGGGGAGATTGTAAAGCTTGCACAACATCACTGCGAGCAGGGATTAAGGTTCCTTGAACCATTCGATGGGGTAAAGGTCCTCTTTTCTCTTGGAGAACTTGTGCGATTCAGCAATTGAGGATTTCAACATTTGGTCGAAATTGAACCTAGACTTGGAAGCTTTAACAAAATATGCATCATGGAGCTGCCTGAAAGGTTTGTGGGCGTAAACTTTCACAAAGGTTTCAGAGCGAAAATTGGGCAATTGCATTCCAGTACTAGTGTTAAAGGAATCGTATTTCAGATTAGCGTGGTCTATAATCCATCTGACTGCATCATTGTAAGGGAGGAAGACCGGTCTTGCAGCAATAATATGCAGACCAGAATCCCTAATTCTCTCATAAATGAGTTGGTCACCCTGGAAGTATGAAAGGTCATTGTTATCAAAGAAGGAGTAAACTCGGGACCAATCCAACTGGTAAGTTTTACTCACTCGACCATTGGTATCAAAGAAGACACCGAAGTTCGGGTCTTTGGTAAGCATGTCTTTCTTGAGGTTTTTGCACCTGGTAATTCGGGGTGTTTTGGATGTTGCCATGTCTTGTTTGAATGCTCGAACCAGAAATTAAAATTTAATTATAAGGGAAGAATAGTAAGCAATTCAAATTGTGAGAAGGTGACTTGATAACCAACCTGAAACTGCAGTGAACACTGACGAAATTGCTTGGTAAAATTTGAAGGTAAATTCACGCAGTAGAGCAAATTACAGTGGTAAAAACAGTGAAGAAATCGTAAATAAGACCACCATATTTATAATTTGTGGGAAATAACACAGATCGTAGGATGAGGATGAAAAGAATGGTTAGGATCAGGTTTTGCGGAATGCAGGAGAAAAACATGAAATCTAAATTTTATAAATCATTCTGCAACCCCCATTATGCATTTTGTGGGATGCGAGGTGCGGGATGCGGAATCGCAAAACAACGAATCTTTATTCAGTTTTCTCCACATCCCACATTCTGCATTTTGTGGGATGTGGGTTGCGGAAACATGCAAACCAAACAATAAACAAACGACACCCCGCAACCCGCATTCCGCATTTTGCAGGATGCGGGGTGCGGGTTGATCAAAACATATCTATAAAAAAATATCCCGTGTCCCGTATTCCGCATTTGCAGGATGTGGGCTGTGGGAAGAGGAAATTTGAAACATCTAACTAAAAGATCCTGCATTCTGCAAATTGTGGGTTGCAGGATGTAGGCTACGGGATCGCAAAACAATTCCAGATAAAACTTGCTTTTCGCATCTATACACAAATCAAGCATGGATTTTTTTTTGGAATTTTGGTTAATCTAGGGAATCCCAAGAGTCAATAAACATGTAATTAAATCCAACAGAGTCACAAAGGGTCCTACCATGTTACCTTCGTATGTGTAATTGGGCTCCTGTGTAAAAATAATATCGGATTTGTTGTACCTAGAATAAATGGCGACTGGCTGGTAGAACCAGTTATCTATGCAAAACAATAACCTTTTCCAATCAAATCTGTCGGTAGACAAATGATTAACTCCCAAGAAATGTTAACATATGAATTTAACCAACAAATAATTATCAAAATTATTAATGCACTTCCATCCATGGTCATTTTTAAAGAAAATGCAACTTTGATTCAGATGTCATTAGAGGATCAGGATCATTTGAACTCAGGCTGACATAGGAATGTAGTTTTGAGTTGAACCTGGGGTCAGATCTTGACCATTTTGGGTTTTCACACAGAGGCCACTGAAACCATCATTTATTCTTTCCCTTTCCCATTTATTTATTTATTTTTTAAAACAACAGGATTGCATTGACATAGGACCACTGCCCCATGTTCTGGTGATCAGTTCCATTCACAAACCTGACCTAGAAACTGAACAAGTCAGCTCAGTAAGGAGACCTCTTGTCTTCCAGCTGCATGGACGAAAGCAACTATCATGGCTTGGGAACCATCTGGTGATAGTTTCAGTCTAAAATCAAGCCTATGATTATAGTGAGACTGGCCTTAGATAGGACCCCCTTGTCCTGATGTACAATAATATCTTGTGTGGGAACGACTGGGGTTTTATTTCGTACATGGATTACAAGACACTGCCATGGCTTGGTGTCCACATGATGGCAGCATTAATCACTCATGCTCTATAGATCATGAATGACGCGACTTGTGATAGGATCTCCCATCTTCCAAAAAACTAGAAGCCACCTCCCCATATTATATGGAAAAGATGTCATTCCACTGAGCATCTATGAACCTAATTGGCTAGCTCGTGATGAGACCCCTAATATTGCAATCCACATAATAAAATATATGGCTATAATTGAATTCCAAAGAGTAAGACTGACCAGGCTATGAAGATATGCCACAATGCTCTAATGAGACCTTAGACATGGTGAACCTTTTCTTCCGTGACTATCACCATCAGAGTAAAGCATGTAGAATATATTAACCCGGATGAGAGAGCATTAATATAAAATTCTGCAAATATGGTTATTATTCACATATAGCAGATCCTAATATGAGTTAGGAAAGATAGAAACTGACAAATTTGTTTCGGTTAAGAGTATTGAATACTGAGGAAAACTGATCGCTCATCATTGCCAAATGTGTAGAGATTACCAAAAAGTGACCAATTATCAAGCAAACATTTAGAAAATAGAAAGGAAAATAACAAACCAAACCTATATACAGGGTTGAAAAAACTTTTCAAACAAAATACTTCTTGAGCAGAAAAACATTCACTGGGTAGGTGTCAACGACCCCCTCCAGTGTTTGTAGCTGAACTGTACTAGGACCAATATTTTCTGTAACAATGAATGGTCCCAACCAAAGTCGTTGAAACTTGGTTTACTCTTTGTTGTCCTTGTGTTGTTTGTCCCATATCAATACTAAATCTCCCACTGAGAAGTCTCTGTCTGAGGAATACCTCTCGTAAAACCATTTCTTTACCAACTGTTGATGTTGGTATAATTTGTTCTTGGCTTTCTCTCTATCCTTTTATAACTTGAGCCGAGAATCAGTCCTCTGTTGTAATGGGGAAGAGTCACTCTCTTGGATGGATTGGGACAAATGCAACGAAGGAATGGTGAGATTAGCTGGTAGGACAGCTTCCTTGCCATCAAAAAGGAAATAAGGGGAGTTACCAAGGGCTACCTTTGGGGTGATTTGATTTTCCCAAAGAGCATTGTAAAGTTGGGTATGCCAGTTTTTATGATGTGAAGCCATCGTCTTTTTTAGGATGCTTATCAAGTTCTTGTTTGAGGATTCTGTAAGCCCATTGCCCTGAGGATAGTAATTAGTAGAAACCTTAAGCTTGATCCCCTTTTCAAGGGCGTAGCTGGTCAAGTCAATGGATTGGAAGTATGAGGCATTGTCAAAAACAAGATACTCGGGGGTGCCAAACCTGGTGATTATCTAATTCTCAAGGAAGGAAATTACCTGGTTTGTGTTACATAGTCTTAAAGGGACTTCTTCGACCCAAATTGTAAAATAGTCATTGGATATTAAGATGTATTTATGTTGTAAAGAGGATACAGGGTTGATGGGTCCGACGAAATCCAATCCCCATTGCTGAAATGGGAATTGGACTGCTATAGGCTGCAAAGAGAAGGAAGGTTTCTTGACTTTGCCAACACACTTCTGGAATGGCTCACATCTTCTGATGAACACATGGGAATCTATGAATAGGTTAGGCCAATAGTATCCTTCCCTGATGATATTGTGAGCCATTGTATCACCTGAGAAATGCCCACCTGTAGGTGCTGCATGAAATTGGAAAAGGAACTCATCAGTTTGGTCCTTTTCCAGGCATCTAAGAAAAACTCCATCATAATTCTTTCTAAACATAACATTATTAATAAGTTGATAAGGGGATGATTTCAGCCTTAATGCTCTACGTTTTTTGGGATCAAGGGTTTCAGGGGCAAACCCATTATGAAGAAAAATTTGATGTGGACATACCATTCAGATGTTGTAGTTTCAAGTACGTTAACAAAACCTATAGGAGTAGCCTCCTCCTGTTCCCAATCAGTGTGCGGATGTCTAGGATCATTTGACTGAGTAGTGAGCTGACACAAACCTTGTTCTCTGGCAATATTCATAGGCTTGATCTCCAGATAATATTCTTGAAGGGTGGTCATCCAGTGAGCTCTCTTTTCTCCGAACTCCTTTTGGATGAGGACATTGCGAACGACTGCATAAGGGACAATCACCTTAGTCCTTGACTTCAAAACATAAGGCCTGTAATGTTTTACTAATTTATATACAGTGTAGTCCTGTTTGTCAACTTGGGAGTAATTGATTTCAACTCCTTTGAATGTCGAACTCATGAAGGAAATGGGGATCTCAGCATCCTCATGATTTTTCTGTTTTTGGACAACTGCATAAGAAAAGTCAGTAGCAAATGTATACAATATAAAATATTTACTGAAATCTAGGGACATAAGAGAAGGTGCTTCTAGTATGGCTTTCCGAATTTCAATAAATGCAATATTTTGTTCATCAGACCACTTAAATCGTACATCCTTTTTGACTAGAAATTGCAGGGGTTTAACAACTTGAGCAAAATTTGGAACAAATCTACGAACAAAATTGATTTTACTTAAGAATGACTGCATTGCCTTATGAGAGTTAGGGAGGCCGATCTTGGAGACTTCCTTAGCGCGTTCTAGATAGATGATCATATCTTCCTTCAAGACTACAAAACCTAACAACTTACCTTCAGTTTCCGCAAAGACGGACTTCTTGGGATTAAGGGAAATGCTGAATTTCTTGCATCTCTCGAATACTTGTTTTAAAGCAGATAAATGATCCTGTCATTTCTTAGAGTAAATTGTTACATAATCTAAATAAATAACAACAGAATTATGGATCAAGCCCCTGAAATCTATGTCCATAGCTCTATGGAACGTGGCTCCTGCGTTTATTAATCCAAATGACATTCGTCTATATGCAAATGTTCCCCAAGGGGTTTGAAAGGAAGTTTTGAGTTGATCGTCGGGCGCAACCAGGACTTGGTTGCAATCTGAAAAACCATCTAACAACGAAAACATCTCGGATCCAACTACCTTCTGAAGAATCTGCCCCATTGGAGGAACAAGATATTGTCTTTCTCAGAGGCCCGATTTAGGTTTCTGAAGTCTACGTAGAGCCTGATTTCCCCATTCTTCTTGCGAATAGGTACCAAATTGGCTATCCACTATGTGTGCCTGACGGGAAAGATGATCCTAGCCGAGAGCAGCTTATCGAGTTCTTTCTTGATAGAAGGTTCTAGACTGGGGTGCATTTTCCTCAATTTCTGCTGATATGGATTTACTTAAGGCTTCATAGGGATGTTATGATGCATGACAATAGTGTCGAAAGTACTGAGTTCATCATATGTCCAGGAAAAAACGTCTTTAAACTCCCTACACAGTCTAATGAAGTTTCTTCGTTCATCATGGGAACAATAAATCCCAAGATTAATAAATTGGGGTTCTTTCTCTGTTCCCAGATTGACAGGCGCATAGTTAAGGGTTGAGCTCTAGGTCTTGCAGTTGGGGGTTTGTCTGAATTTATCTTGTATGTCATAAAACTTTTCTAGACTAATGATGGACTTGGGGATGATATTGGTGTTAAGATATTTAGACACTTAGGAGTTAGTTAAGATCAACTTATGTAATATATCCGTTAGGTAAAAGTGTGTTTCTTTAGTATGCATTAGTATGCATTTGTAAATATTCTAATCCGACGGTCACGATATGTTCTAGACATAGAGTGATCTGACGGTTCAACTTATCTTAGATCATACCTACCATTGATCCGTGGCTTAACACCCGATTGGTCTATGATCTCTATTTAAAGAGCATAGAGGGTCCTTGGCTAGTTGATCAATTATGAGAAGCTCATGTAACTTTCTTTCTTTTGCATAATAAATTGCTCCAAGTAGCTATTTGGCTGGGGCCGTGGACTGTTTCCCTCTCGAGGGTTTTAACCACGTGACAAATATTAGTGTATTGATCTATGATCTATTTGTGTGAAGCGGTTGTTCTTGGTGTTCGGTCCTTTGGGAGTACCCTGTGTACCCTAACATGGTATCAGAGCTTTTATGAAGAGCCGCTTTCGGTTTTGATCAAGATCTGGAACTGGTGTTGCCGAAACTTTGAAAGGGTTTCTGGTTCTGGATTTTCTGTGCATTTGTGGCATGTGGGAGCTGTTCCATTGTGTTCGGAGCGCTGTTTCCATTTCACCAAAAACTGTTTCCGTTTGTTCGAGAAACACCCATTTTGGCAAATCTGAAGGTATAATGTTACAGTGATGGATTTGTTTTATTTAAAAAAAAAAATCTCTCATATTTTATCAGTCTTATTATTAATATCTTTTGTTTTAGTCTCGGACTGTTGCCTTCCCTGGTTGCGTATGCTCTTTGCCGTGCACCTTGCGCGATCACGGCGAATCAGAAACAGTGAGGAAAAGTTTTTTTTCTTGTCTTCTCGGCTACGTATGCTCTTTGCCGTGCACCTTGTGCGATCACGACAAATCAGAAACAACGAGGAAACTTGAAAACGTACACTTTCCGGGTAAGCTAACCAAGATCTAACCCCATTGTGTGGAAAAAGTTTTTTTTGTGATTTGCAGGAAAAGAAAGCAAGCACGGAAAACGAGAGAGAAGAGTAAAAAAAAAAAACCCCCCTTCCTCTTTCCATACTTTTACGTACCTTTTAAACTTGGCTCACTTGGTCCAAAGTTGCTTTACACCTTGATAAGTCTTAAGTTCAAGTCTTATCAAGCTACTTTTAGTGCATGCAATTTCTATTTTCAAGTTACTTTATTGTAAAAGTGCATGTCACATTAATAAAATAAAATAAAAGTGAATCACTTAAGTCTTTTAATTTATTGCCGCACTATTTAAAAGTACATTATTGTAAAAGTGAACCTCACTTATTCTAAGAAAGTGATTCATTTCAAAGCAACTTTATTGTAAAGTGATTGTCAAAGATTGATCTTTGGAAGAGGGGGGTTCTTTTTTTTGTTGGTCAAGTTAATATCTACCACGTCATTATTGGAGACATCTTCAACATTTCCTTTGATCAAGCATAACTTCATCATCCAGAATCAGTTTTAAGTGCCATTTTTTTTAAAACCGCATATTTTTTCGAGCTCTTTGCATTCAGACAGTTAGTTTATATTATTTCAGCCATTATTTTATAGTATGGCCGCCCCTTGTGATATTATACTGACAAGTTCTAACTATTTCTCATGGAAATCTCGTATGGAGGATGTTCTGCGAAGTAGGGGACTTTTCAGGATAACCTCAGGGAAAGAAATAGAACCCACT
>LPNX010382467.1:731541-757775 GCA_001517045.1 Pseudotsuga menziesii
GATCCGATGGTCACGATATGTTCTAGACATAGAATGATCCGATGATTCAACTTCTCTTAGATCATACCTACCATTGATCCGTGGCTTAACACCCGATTGGTCTATGATCTCTATTTAAAGAGCATAGAGGGTCCTTGGCTAGTTGATCGATTATGAGAAGCTCATGTAACTTTCTTTCTTTTGCATAATAAATTGCTCCAAGTAGTTATTTGGTTGGGGCCGTGGACTGTTTCCCTCTTGAGGGTTTTAACCACGTGAAAAACGTTGGTGTATTGATATGTGATCTATTTGTGTGAAGTGGTTGTTCTTGGTGTTCGGTCCTTTGGAAGTACCCTGTGTACCCTAACAATTGGAAGGGTCAGATAACGACTTCTCATGATCAGTTTCATCAATATCCATACCTGTGAAGGTGTCTTGGGCTTTCAGGATGTCTAGTATTTGCTGGTTGTCATCGAACACTTTCCAACTTGTGACGTTGTCTGGTATTGAATGCATGTACATCAATTCAATAGAGAAAGTTTTCAGAGACAAACCTTCAGGCGGGATTAGTCTGGATACAGTATTGGCTAACAAATCTGCGTCAAAGTTCTGTGATCTAGGAATGCATTTAATGTTAAATTCTAAAAAGGAATTAGTCATATCCCTGAACAATTTTTGATAATTCACTAAGCCCGGAAACAAACAGTGTATTTGATTATGTACCTATTTCACTATGATTTCTGAGTCTCCTACACATTCAATTGCTTTATCTCCCATATCGATAGATTTTTTGAGTCCTTGGACCAATGCCTCATACTCAATGACGTTATTGGTGCATTCAAATTCCAATCTGCATGCGATCATTGTTTTGATCCCTTTCAGATCAATTAGTACACATCCTGTGCCTGCTCCTTCCTTTGACATGGAGCCATAAAAAAACAAGGTCCAAACTATAGAATCAATTCTGAAATTGGTATTTACATTATATACATTGTGAACAATAGTGCTAGAGAATGGGACAGATGTAAGATGAGTTATCTGAGAGTGTTTCTGCTCATTCTCTGCTAGAGAGACATCAACAGGTAAGTCTCCAAAGAAAGTGTCAAATGTGAAATGTTCAATTTGATTATTAAAGAAGGAGACAAATTCATTGGAACTATCGAGATCAGTTACAGTTTGTTTCATGAATGGTTCTCTATCAACTTTGAGCTTGTTAGGAATCCCATTAAGAGGTAACCACAGGTGAGACTAATCAGCCGCAAAGTAACCTTTTAGTTTCTCTGACCAGTCCCGAATTAGCCACATACCATAAGCCTCTGGAATATCTGCAATCACAATATCGATAGTCTGATGAATCCAGGGATCTGCAGATAATCTGAGAAGAACATTCCTCAGTCTCCCTACAACTTTAATATTGGATCTATCTAATTGCACAATTTGAATGGGACAGGTTTCCTAGGTGGCATGAATATTTTTACACACAGAAAGGGGCATACCATTGGATGAAGCACCTGAGTCTACCATACAGTTATGCATGTTCCTGTTAAATATTTCAAAGGTAAGTAAGAAGGGAGGAGTTCCCTTGCTTCCAGGTTTTGGATGGTTTGGTCGGGGAGTGGAGTCAAAATTATTATTTTGAGCTTCTCGGGGTTGCTTTATGATCATGCTTTTGGGCAAGGAATCCCTTATGGAAGGGATTTTAAGAAGATCAAATAAAGATATGTTTTCCTTGACTCTTTTAAGGTCCTCGACCAAGTTGTATTCTGGCTCAGGGATGAGGGTGTCCTTCTGAGTTTGAGTCTTACCTTTACTGGGGGCCTGTGTCGGAGGTGATGACTCCAGTGGAGGTGGCCCTTTATACCTAGTATTGTGTGTGTGTTGCAGGTTGAAAACTATGTCGAGTTCTTCTTCTTCTTCTTCCTCTGAAAAGAAACTCATAGAGCTGACCTGTTGGTCAGCTTCCTCTTCCTCTTGGGGAGGTTGTGAATCTTGAGTGGAATGATATTCGGGGGACTCAGGAATGTTTGGTGTTCTTTTAGCTAAGGATTTCAAGATAGAAAAAATATTTTCTGAGGTGAATCCCTCGCTAGGATTTGGAGGTGGCGGATTTTGAGGAGGTTGGGTGGGCCTCCTAAAAGGTGGCCTATTAAATCCTTTATTATTGGATTGATTTTCATTGTTTTCCTTCTTAATATCTACCATCTCATTAGACATTCTTTGGAGGAGCTTCTTCACTTCATTCATGTTGAATAGATACTGATTAGTAGCATAGGGTTTAGGAGAACTGTCACTTTTCTTACGTGAGGTAGACGCTTGTTCAGAAGTGGGATCAGGGTTTTCCTTGAGACAGAACATGTCCCTTTCAACCTGTATTGCTTAAAATAAAGCGTCTTGTAAGGAATCCTTACAGTCTCTCTTAACCCACATGTCTATTTGGGTCGGAAGACCCTTAATGTAGTATGCTACCAGTAAATCCTTAACATGGAGTACTGTACTCAGGATCCAATTATTTAAATATGAAAACCGTTGATTGTAATCTTTGACACTTTCTTTACCCTTAGTTTTCATGGAAGAGAGCTCTATGAATAATTCCTCTGGGGTTTTGTCATTCCAAAACTTTTGAGTGAAGAGTTCAGAGAACACATCTCAAGATGGGATGGAACTGGATTCTAAGGAAAAGTACCAGGTAGAAGCTTTTCCCTCGAAGGTGTAAGGGAACAGTCGACAAACCATGTCTTCATGTATGACGTTCCTAAGTCTAATGGCTTGAATGAAGGATTTTATGTGGTCTTCCACAGGAATTTTGTTCTCTAGATTAAATTTTGGAAGCCACTTCTCAGGATTTTTAGGTAATCTGTGTTGTTCAACTAAAACAAAGATGTCATCTCCATCTAACCAAGGTCTGTTATGTCTTTTGTCTGCCATAGGAATAGGTTTCTGTGAGGAGGTTGAGGATTCAGAATTAGATGACTAGTCGGAAGAAGATGAGGAAGAGGGAGGAGACGTTGGTGGTCCTCCTGCTTGGATGTTGGTTTGGGGAGTGGATGACTACTATAAAAGCAAATCTAGATCTAACCCAGGGGTATATGGTTCACTGGGGAGAGGATTAGTTCCTTCAACGTTTGAATCTCCTGAGTTAATATTGCTTTGATTATTGCTCAGGGAAGTATTACGGGTTAGACGTTCTTCGTCGTACTTTCTAATATCAACTACATTGTCAGAGCTACCCTTCAACTGTGATTGGTCCTAGAGTAGGTGATACAAGAATGTATCTGCTACCTGGGGCGCTCTGTCCTTATGCGAAACTGGATGGGACGATGTCCTAACATTGTGCTACTTGTTCCCTTGAGGTAGACGCACCAGCACGACTACGAGTGATGATTGGATCTCTAGCTGGAGGAGGTGTCTGTGTGTTTTGTTTAGGCATGATGTGATGGCCCTCCTTCTAGCGCCATTTGTTGAAGCCCCAACTATGTATGTGGCTGATAAGGGTGTTTAAGGCTTACAGCACATAGAGAAAACCCATCCAAAGGATTCAAACAATCCCACGCAGGTATTGATTTATCCTTGAGGTGTTTGGGATAGTAATCTCCCACAGATACTTTTGTAGCGTCTACTGGCTTATGGTTGGATTTGATCCACAGAGGATCTGTTTCCTAGATTGGAAAACAAAGTAATTGATGAAAAGAAAAAAAGGAAACTTAATGCTAACTAGGAAAAGAAACTTAATCTGAATCTAAACTATTCTGTAAAGGATGTTGGGTTGATTATAGGTTGTATTGATGTGTTTGAAGAACAAATAAATCACCACATTAAAAAAATGTAAACGAGACGACAATCCTCTTACTCAAACCACAATTGTTTAATGAAAATTAAATAAAAGCAACTTAAGATCAAATCATTCAAGATAACCTGCATGTACACATGTTAGTTGAAAAACCAACATATAAGCTGTAAATTTTTTACTGTTGAATCATTTACAGAAATAGATAAAGAGTTAAATACTAAATTCCTTAGAGCTCTATTAGTGTATTGACCAGCAACAAAGAGAAATTTGAGTTACGAGCAAACACATTAATCAATTAAAAATGAATCACAGCACCATCTGATCATTTGGAACAATAAAATCGAGATTTGTCAAAGAAATTTGATCAAATCAAATACAAGAGATAATAAACAACAATACTGTATTTATTCAGAATTTTGTAACAAATTACATAAACCTTAGGAAAAACATAGGTGTTTTTCAGTCTCCTGTATTAGTCTTCCTTCATCCAAAATTCCAAAAGTCCCTAATACATTCATGGTCATCCTCTTAAATAATTATTACAAAGAATAGATCCCCCCCTAAAGGGGATCAAAACCTGAACAAAGCTAGTATCCCAAGAAATATCTCCACATATTCCAAATACGTAGGAATTTCTCAATATCAGGGTAACTGGTAGATTCAATTCCAAGCTGGGCATTGCACTTATGATCTTCAATCTCATTTTTAGCCAATTTTTGCCAAATTCAGATATAGGTGTGGATCATTCCTTCCACTGCGAATGGATTTTTGATCGATCTACATCATGTATGCTGATGTGGTCAAGCTTCTTGATATTCTCCTCCTATTCATCCCTTCGCTGCTCCACCTGCTCAATCATCAGTCATGTTGGACATGCTTTTTCAATAAGCACCATTGTAGGAAAGGATAATTCATCCATAATGTTGTCATCTGCATACCACTGCTGCAAATGGCCTGTGCTTTCTTTATGGCTTCAACTATTGTTTCATATAAATATTCCCAGGCTGTCAAGATTTTCCTGACTTTCTTAAGCTAGAAGTTAGTAAGGAGAGTCATATTATTTGTCTTATCTTTCATGTATCTTTTCCAGTCTATGACCTCATCATAATCCTTTGAAGCTTGTTGCCTCTTCTCAACTAAGTCTTCCAGAACAACAGAAATCTTGTCAAAAACCATGTGAGTTTCAAAGATATTATATAGAGTTTTAAATAACTCACAGACCAAAACATGGTTCTCCCTGTTAGTTCGAATGGCAAGCTCTTTAAATTCTTCCTGGGAAAACTTGGAAAATGAATATGAAGCTGCACTTGCAATTGCATCTTCATACTATCTTTCTAACAATGCAACCTTCTGAACCAAAGTGGATTAACGATCTTTTCTCTTTGCATCTCATCATTAAGAGAAACATTATTCACTTGAAGTTCATCATGCTTAGCCTCATGTTGTCTCTTGAGCTGTTCCAATTCCTCTTTCAAACTGACAATTTCTGCCTTCTGTTGATCAAACTCTCTGTTTAAAGTATTAACAACATCAAAACTGGCACTTGTAAAATCTCCTAGAACAGATGCAGCATCTGTGGCATACGCCTGTGGGTCACTTGATCGCTGGGTCCATACAACCTCATTTGCCAAAGATATGTCCATATCACTCTAATCCCTGCCCCTCTTCTTACCCCTCTTCACCACTGATTTATCAGCTTTACTGTACTGATATTCTCCCAGGGATATCACAAAATCTTCATTGAACTCATCCCTCATCTCGTCAATGGGGGGTATATTAATTCCCATGGATATCAGAGAGGAGGTTTGAGAGGGCATGGTGATAGTAATATGAGAAGTGGATGGAGAGGAAGTAACACTCTAAGCAAGAGTTACTTTAGGGGCTGAAGAAATGTCAGGAGTAGAAAATTCAATAGATGAAACTTGCAAAGTTGTGGCATTGAGTGATGTTGGTGAAACTGCTGAAGTTTTCTCAGGCACGGGGGATGACACTGAGCTGAATGAAGGAATATACAATGGAATTTTGAAAAATAGAGGTACAATAGATAATGGAATGGGAATATCCACAGTAAAAGGTGTAATAGATTTGGGTAAACATGTGACATATTGATAAAGTTGAAACATAAAGAGTGTCACAGTAGAACCATTAGATAATGAAGATAAAGCTATTATTGATGGGAGAAGTAATGTAGGAGAAGATGGTCTATACTGGGAAGAAGGTTGTCGTTGTGGGGGAGGTGATGAAGATTTTCCATTGCTATCTTTAAATAAATTGATAAAATCTTGTAAATCATTTCCATTTCCAGTTTCAACGGTTACAGGCACAGGGTAAATCCTTTCATCCTCTTCCTATGAATGGGTCAAGTCTATAGTAGAAACATGGATGGATGAAACTGAGATCTTCAACCTTTTGAAAGGCTTCTCTTCAATCTGGGTTTTTTTTAGATTGAGTCTTCTTAACCATAGTGGTCACCTGAGCAACTTTAGCTGGATGAGATGTTGCAATTTCTTGAGTGTCTAGTGCTGAAGTCATTATGCTAAGTTTCTGTTTGATCTTCTCTGAAGTATGCAAATAGGCCTTGACCTACTGCTCAACATATGTTTGGGGAATTTCTTCCATGGGACCTTTCCCTTTACCTGTGTATGAATTGGTTTCCATAGATGTATTTTTGGCTGCTAGAGCCTCCTTTGCTACAGCTTGAGCTTCCTTTTCTTCCCTGTCCTTTATTACCTTTTCCTGAATGTCTAACTCCATAGACCCATAATGTTGAATCCTGTCCCTAATTTCCTTTTGGTATTGCAGGATATGACTTTATTCTTCTTTGATTTTATCCCTCGCTAAGACTTCGGAAAAAGTATCAACTCCCTGATAGATAAATTCATCTGGAGTTTCCTAATGAGTGTATCCTGATTTAAAGTGGTTCTGTTTGAGGTGGAGATCAACAATCCCCTTGGGATCATGCTGCCTTTTACTAGAAAAACCAAGTTTGAGTGACACTATTAGTTCACTGAGCTATGATGCTCAAGTATAAGTAGGTATGCTCAAGGATCCAAGGGTTATAGGAAACTTGGTCCAAAATTTCCTCTTAGGTGCAACACATTTCTTATAAATCCCCTCTGTGACTGTTTGAAATGAAATCTCTTCAAGGACCAACATGTGTGGCACGAACTTAGGTAGCATATGAGAAACATTGCTACCAAAAAATCTGATATAGGTGAATGATTCGCCAACATACCAATCTCCCATGGTGGCTATGAGGGTTTTGGATTCAGGTGAGAATTCAGGAGCTTCCTTGTTAAAAATCAGGAAATAGCCCCGGCTAAGGAAACTCTCACATATATCATAAAACCTGGTTACATAATTGGTATCCCATAGCTCTGAATGATAAATGTGCTCAGGTGGGGCTGGTAATTCCCAACTCCATCCCATATTGGGGTAACAGAATTCAATGCAGAAGATATCCACAATGAAGGCAGAAAGATAAAAGTTGGGCTTCTTCCCAGCAGTAGCTTTCTGGAATTCTTGTATGGCATTTTTGAGTTCATTCTTGTATGGCATTTTTGAGTTATAGTGACAGGGTTGAAGCCCAAGGGAAGGACTCACTTGTAGTTATGACATGGTGAGCAATGGGAGCCCATTATTCCTTGAAGTAAAAATAGTTGGGGAGACCGTAAAGCCTGCAAAACATCATTGTGAGCAGGGAGTAAGGTTATTTGAACCATTCGATGCGGTAAAGTTCATCTTTCCTCTAGGAGAACTTGTGCGGTTCAACCATCCAAGATTTTAGCATTTGGTCAAAATTGAACCTAGACTTGGCAACTTTAACAAAGTCTGCATCAAGGAGCTGCCTAAAAGGTTTGAGGGCATAAATTTTCATAAAGGTTTCAAAGCGGAAATTGGCCAATTGCATTCCAGTACTGGTGTTAAAGGAACGCTATTTCAGATTAGCATGTTCTATAATCCATTTGACTGCATCATTTTAAGGGAGGACAACCGATATTGCAACAATCATATGCATGCCATAATCCCTAATTCTCTCATAAATGATTTGGTCACCCTGGAAGTCTGAAAGGTCAGTGCTATCAAATATGGAGTAAACTCAGGACCAATCCAACTGGTAAGTTTTACTCACTCGGCCACTGGTATCAGAGAAGACACTGAAGTTTGGGTCTTTGGTAAGCATGTCTTTCTAGAGGTTTTTGCACTTGGTAATTCGGGGTGTTTTGGATGTTTCCATGTCTTGTTTGAATGCTTGAACCATAAACTAAAATTGAATTATAAAGGAAGAATAGTAAGCAATTCAAATTGTGAGAAGACGAGTTAATAACCAACCTGAAACTGCAGTGAACATTGGTAAAATTGCTTGGTAAAATCTGAAGGTAAATTCATGTAGTAGAGCAAATTACGAAGGTAAAAATAGTGAAGAAATCATAAATAAGACCAGAATATTTATAATTCGTGGGAAATAACACAGACTGTAGGATGAGGATGAAAAGAATGGTCAGGATCAGGTTTTGTGGGATGCAGGAGCAAAACATGAAATCTAAATTTTATTAATCATTCCGCAACCCGCATTCCGCATTTTGTGGGGTGCGGGATGCAGAATCACAAAAAAATGAAACTTTATTCAATCTGCTCTGCATCCTGCATTCTGCATTTTGCGGGATTCCAATTGCAGAAACACGCAAACCAAATGATAAACAAACGATACCTCACAACCCGCATTCCACATTTTGTGGGATGCGGAATGCGGGTTGATCAAAACATATCTATAAAAAAATCTCTCGTGTCTCGCATACCGCATTTGCGAGATGCGGGCTATAGGAAGAGGAAATTTGAAACATCTAACTAAAACATCCCACATTCTGCAACTTACGGGTTGCGGGATCGCAAAACAATTCCAAACAAAACTAGCTTTCCGCATTTTAAAATACACAAATCAAGCATGGATTTTTTTTTGGAATTTTGGTTAAGTTAGGAAATCCCAAGAGTCAATAAAAATGTAATTAAAGCCAACAGAGTCATGAAGGGTCCTACCAAGTTACCTTCGTATGTGTGATTGGACTCTTGTGTAAGAATAACATGGGATCTGTTGTACCTACAACAGTACCTAATAAAAATATTTTCATTATCATTTCCTCAATCCTTTAAATGTAATTCTGATTTCTCCTTTTCTCTAGTTCACTTTCACTGCCACATCATTATCATCGCTTCCACTTTGAGATCAACGATATTAACATATTTCTTAACCCTATTGAAATCAATGACAAATTTATTCAACAATCTCCCCCTTTGTCATTAATGGAAACAAATTCAACTCTCTCCCCCTTTGACATTAATGAAACAATATTCTATGTGTACTAACAAAGGATGATCAAAGCATTATTCAAACCAAAGATAATCCAAGCATGGAGGTTAAGTAAAAAGTAAAAAGATCCCAAATTGCTTCAAAATATATCCCATTAATCAAGTTGAGATCAATCACAAGACAAAACAAAACTTCCAAGGGTTCCTACATAGAATGAGAACAACAAGGACTCCAACAAATTCAACCAAACCCTCCCAAACAACCATACAAGTGAAAAAATCACATACATGAGGGAATCACTAGTGAACAACAATAAAAGTAGCATGTAGGAAGACTATCCACCAACGTGTACATAGAAAAAAAAAAATTTGTATATCCTAGCACCAGCGTGTGGGCACTGAATGCTCCAAAAAGTGTGAATCCAATTCCCAAATTAACAAGTAAAGTATTTGAAAAGAATCAAGGACTGATCCTAAATGAAATCAAAACTTAGACCTTCAAACATACTGGAAAAATGACCTTGGAGACCCCAAAGAAGATAGGATTCTCCCCAATGGAGTCACCACTTCTGTTGTTAGGGAAAGTGTTCCTATGGTTGGGATGAAGCCACCAACATACTAGAGTTACAAACAAACATATAAAGTTATGCAAATACAATAAATAAGAAAAAGTTCAAGGGTTGGGAGGGCGTGTACCTTACAAATAGAAGGTTGATCCAAGATTGTCCTTGAGTCCTCCTCTTTCTCTCCAAATAAGGGACCTGCGAAATGACTTCAAACCTTCCTCAAAGCAATTTGACCACATATAAAAAGATTAATATTCAAAAGAACATGGAAATATTGATCTAATAAATATCAAAAAGTAATAAAAAACTGAGATACACAATGATTTGTAAAGGGAAGTATGTCAAATATTTATTAATTTAAGGAAACAAGTACAAAATATACCTTCTCATCAATCCAGGCACCTCATGAAACCTTCAAACTAGATCACTTGCTTCTCTCCTCCAAGAATTCCAACCTCCAAGCTCTGCATCAGGGGTAGATGACACCTAGGGCACAAGTAAGGGGGATGCGAATCCAAATTTTTCCATCACAAAAATACTATAGGCCAAATCCTCTTCATAGTCCCCTCTCGCACTCTTATATAGTAAATGGAGAAGATAAGGTCGATGAGGAAGCATTTAGAACTGAGAAGATAGTTCCATAACCACCCAAACCACCCAAATTTTAATGTTTTTATATTTTTTGGGAATTTTTTGAGGTACACACTAGTAGAACAGTAGAAACAAGTGTGTTCAAGGTAAAAATATTCTAGTGGACCACGTGCAAGGGGTGTTTTCTAGAAAAAAATCCATTTTTAGGGATATTTAGGGGTTTTCAGGAGGTGATTTGGTCGCCAAACTTGTTCATTAGCTTCCTAACTATGCAATGAACCAAGAAATAGGTAAGGCCATCCTACAAAGGTACCAATATGAATCTTTCATCCATACAATATTCTTTAGGTGATTGACAATAGTGTTCATGAAGTTTCGTCATGCGAGTGTCTTCATGCAACCAAACAAGTAAGTGTCATCATGGATGGATAAGTGTCAAATTTGGATATAAATCATTTATTTGGACCAAAATTCTCAAGCCAATGAAGATCATAATATACTTTGGGATGACTTTGAGTTTGTGGGATTCCGTCAAATGTTGTTACTAAATGATTTGTGTGATCCCAAACTTGTTTTTCTTCCAACGCATAGTTCAACATTCATCAAGGAGATTTCATATGCATTCCACCGTTCCATTAAATTAACTTGTGTTAACCCAACATGCGAGGTAAGGATGTATTGTTGTGGACCAAGAGGTTTATATTTCGACTAATTAGTTTAAGGGAGTCAAGATTACTCAAGGATCATTTCTATTTCTCTTGAACCAAGATACTTTGAACAAATTTTTAAAAGGGGATAACAATCGAATGGTGACACTTGGAGACGATCCGATGGGTGAAAAACCATGTCGATCCATGGGAACACAATACCCATATGCTCAAATTATTTCTTGAGGCACGAAACCAATCCAATGTATGAGCATGGGTCTAGGAACTCTATTAAGGTACCAAAACAAGGCTTGGGTACCTAATAATAATCTTTTGATTATTATTTCCTCAAGCCTTTCACTATAATTATCTTTGATTTCTCATTAGTTTACTTTCATTGCCTCATCATCATCATCACTTCCACTTTGAAATCAATGATCTCAACATATTTTTGACCATGTTGACATCAATGACAACTTTACTAGACAATATTTGCCTTTGTCATTGATGGAAACAATTTCAACTCTCTCCCCCTTCGAAATTAATGACAAAGGTTGATATTAAGGAGTTTTTTCTTCTCCCCCTATTAAGAATATTCCATCTTATTTTTTGGGAATCCCCCGAGTTTAAACTAATCCCCTTGAATTTGAGATTGGGCTTGTTTCATCTTCCACATTTATTCTGCATTTACTTATCTTCTTTGACTGACTTGTTTCTCCCCCTAAACTCATGCTTCTCATGCCTCTTGTCTTTATTTCTCTCCCTTCTTGTATTAATCCTCCTCAAAATATGCTTCATTACTTTGAATAGTAATCACTATTGGGTATTAGGATTCCCAATTTGGTGTTTAGTACTACTACTTCTAGGTATATGGCTGCAATAAATAGTCATAAAATACTCTAAATTCACTTTTTTCCTGATGTGGAAATTGGTGACATAAACTCCTTTCGAACATGGCAATATGAGTGATGCATATGCACTTACTGGTTTAAGTTACTTCAATATATGTACCACATATGGCATCATCAGGTCAGGTTTTTCATTCTTGAAACCTTGGGAGAATTCTTGAATATGCTTATGCCTTGAAAATACCATTTCATAATTTGTGCTACCTATTTGGATAGCAATATATTCTACATATTTAAGCATCGACATAGCATAATAAAGGTACTTTTCAAAATTTCCATCAATAGCTAGAAAAATATCCACAAAGCATGAAAGGACCAGGGCTTTCACTGATCAATGCAACTTATTTCTTGAGAGGTCTTTTTGAAGACGAGTCATAATACCATCAACACTTTAACTCTGAATTATATTCCAAGATTGATATTTCCACTATGAAGATGATCCTAAAATTTATATTTCCCCTCAAATATCTAAACATGCCCTCCATCTTCAATATATATTGATTTCCATATTGTTGCTTCAACTTTGGTAATATGAACTCCTCTACATGATGTCTTCACTTTCATTAATTAATAATCTCAAGGCTAATTTTTTATTATAAACTTAATTAAATACATCTTCATTGTCGATATACTCAAGAGGTTTCATGACCTTTTTAGGCATATTTTCAATAGCACCATCACTTGGTTTCTAGTAGCATATTGTATGCTTTATTTTAAGGCATGATTGAATGCTCTATTATTCTTCAGAGATTGGACGAGAATATTAGATGGGATGATTATTTAAGAATCAAATATTAAACCCTATTTTCCTTCATGGCTTGTCATGACAGTGTTGATATTCTCAAAATTTTAAGAGTCAAGAAATACAATAGTGCCATCAACAAAAATATCATTCAAGGTATTATAAGGTTTCCATATTCTCTATACTTATTGATTGTTCCATAATAGTCCTTGTATACATTCTTCAAATGAATATCAATTCACTATTCAATAGAAAATTTAAGGCCTACAAAGTGACCTTCACAGTTGTAATAAATTCTTCCATTAAGATATATGAAATCCTCTTTCACACTTGGCTTTGGATATGATGCCAAAAGCACTACAAGACTTATTAATAGTGGTACTCAGTTTTATAATCAGCCCAACAAATTCACTCAGTTTTATAATCATCCCAACAAATTCTTTCACCTAGCCTTTGATATGTTCATAAGGGTTATGCAGTACTTGATTAGCTATATATGTTCTTGGCATGTCCCCAAGAAGATCCCTTCTTGGTTTTTTCATTGACAACATAGTCTTCATATTTCATCTTCTAAGAATTTTTTATTGTCTTCTTTTGAGCCTGTTGCAATTGTTGATGTATTTGTAACTTCGGAATGTATTCAATTGTATATTTTATATATTGTATTTCATTGGTCCCCGATGTTCCTATCGGGAGAGTCATTAATGTAATTAACTCATGTAAAGTCATATAGGTTGACCCTCCTTGTTGATCGGGGGGCAAAGTCCCCAAAATTGTGGGGCACTAGGGTTATTAGACTCTCCTAGAGAAGTCGGATCTAGTAAGTAATTATCAAGTCAGAAACTCGTATAAATAGAGATTGAGTCTCTCTATTTGACACACACACTCACCCAACTATAGCGCATAGGTGAGAGAAGAGGAGCTCTCACAAGTGAGAGAGAGAACAACTGTTGGAGATCATCTTTCTATCTTTGGGTTTTACTGTTGCCATTGGTGCTCATTCTATCTCTGAGGAAGTTGCAGGGTTTCTACTTTATGGTTTCCTTGAGGCTAAATATTTTTTTCTATTGTCTCTTGTGATTGATTACTGTGCATGTTATTTTCTCAGATAAGATCCTAATATCATATTGTCTAATTGATAAAAATCTAACATGGTATCAGAGCTAACTTGAGAAGAAGACAATGTGCAAATGCTGAAGCTAGGGATTCTTACTTTTTGGGTGTCTCTCCACAAATCATTAGCAAAATGAGGCTAGGATAACTCTCCATTGAAGGGTGCATCTTTCTGTCGAACCAGAATTTGATTCCGGGCATTTTCAGTCACTACTATAGGATTTCTCTCCTCCTCAAAATCGAAATTTAGAGACCAAGATCGAAATTTTTGGTTGGGTAAAATTTTGGGAAAGTCAAACCCTAATTTGACCCTGAACTAGAAAACCCTAAAATACTAAAACTAGTAGTTTTGGTACATTCTCTCTATCTCAAGATTGGAAAAGGATCAGAATCCAAAATTTTTACAGGACAAAGAAACGTTCGTGTTGCACACTGTGCAAGAATTTCATTCTTAGATTCTCTATATTCTGGGAGATATGATTCCTCCAAATCAGTGTTCCAGCCTCTCCTAGGATTCATCCCTAAACATGACACCATGGGATAATTGCTATATCTCAAGATACAAAGGTCCAAATGAAATTTCACAAGATGTTCCAGATTGGGAACAGACTTTAATTTTTGTGGTAAAAATTTTCAGACAGCGAAGGTGAAACAGTGACACATGCAAGTCTATCCAAGTTCACTATTCTGAACAGTCCTGAAATAAGTCACCTTGGGAAAAATCTCATAAGTCCCAACTGGTGAAACCAAATCTACTCAAACTCATGGTGTTGAAAATAGACAGACGAGGATACCTCAAGGAAAAGTTTTAGACACAGAGGAGCTATACTTTTGGATATATTGTAGAAACAATATTAAGAAAATTTTACAGAAGAAATTGAAGAAAACTAGGGCATCAAATATTTTGCAGTTCTGATCACAATTTTGGGAAAATGAGTATGCTGCTCATCTCACCTTCAAGAGATACATCTTTATATCCAATTAGATAATAAAGATTCCATGTTTTGAAAATTATGGTTTCTCTGACAAACCCTAGATCAACTAGATCTGGAACCAGGACGGACACCTCAAATCGGTAAGAATCTTTTTCTATTTACATTTGAGGTTCTTATTTCAAAATGACCTATTAAACCAGTTTGATGACAATCTTGGTGAAGCTAAAAAATTTCGAGCATGGAAGTATAGGATTTCACTAGTTCTTGAAAGAAATGAATTGGACATCTACATAAGTGGAGAGGTTCCAGTTCTAGAGGGAGATGAGGCTAAGGCTTTACACAAGAAGAAATTGGTCAAGGCCAAGATAATTATTGCTGATTCTATCAAGGATCACCTTATACCACAAGTGTCTTCCCTAAAGACACCAAAAGAGATGTTTGATTCCTTGACCAAGCTATTTGAAGGGAAGGACATAAATCAGAAGACGACTTTGAGGAACAAATTGAAGAATGTGAAGATCCAGAATGCAGAGACCATAGAGTCACACTTTGCAAGGGTCTCTCAAATCAAAGAACAACTTGAAGCAGTGGATGAAGAAGTAGAGAATGCATAAATTGTGATGACCACCTTGAATGGCCTCCCAGGATCATGGGATTCATTCATTCAAGGAATGTGTGCCAGAAGGAGGTGATTACCTTCAACAGAATCTGGGAAGAGCGCAGACAAGATGAAGCTCGATTCATAATAAGAGAAGAGAATATGGGAGCAACTAAAGATCAAGCTCGCAGGAGTCAAAGAAGATCCCTCAAGCGACGAGGAATATAAAGAACTCATTTCTTGAATAATCTCTTATCCATCATATAATTTGGATAAGAAATGGTTCTGTTATGAATGAAGAAGATGATGAATCTGAAAGAAGGAGTCTACCCATGAAACAAATAAAGATAAGTATTCAATTATCATTTCACGATATTTTTTGGTTATGCATTTGTTTATAGTCTTATGCATGATAGAATGTTTGCATTAGTAATAGTATATACTAATAATATGCATATGATGGGTAAGTAGCTCATGGTTCTATACAACTCTCCATTATTACTTATCTAGAATTAAACCTCTTTGCTGACATATTGGACTAGTGCACAATCTCAATGATGTCATGGTAGAGATGGAAGGAATCTAGAAAGTTTCTGTGAGATATGGATGAATGTTGTATTGGTTAAAATAGTTGCATGATTATATATTTATGCATAAGAATTTTCCATTATGAATATGCCTTATGAAATGTTTCTAGCCATACAACTAATGCAATTGACTTGTAGGAAAGATCGCGTACAATCACCTACAAGAAAAGAAGGATGAGACTTGTTCCGAAGAACAAGTGACGACAGTTCGAGAAATAATCCAAGATGAAGAATAATATGACGATACTTTCAAAGAAAGAAATAAGTCTTAGACACAATGCAGTTATGTGACATTTTTGAGTGACATCATTGATGTAGAGCCTTCCAGCTATGGAGAAGTAACCAAGAAGAAAGGGAAGAGAGTACCCGTTCAAGAAGAATGATGTCTAGGATGCGGTATTGAGACTTGAAAGGAAGTCCATAGTATCTTCCATATGGATCTACAAGATCCAGCATGTATTATATTGTAACATCATGGGAAGGAAAGACTCGTAGCACGAGGTTTCTCATGGAAAGAAGGCATATACTTCGAAGAGACATTTACAGCCACTAAAAGTTAAGATACATGACAAACATATTCATGTGTTCAAATTAAAGAAGGACTTGTACTAGATCAAAAGGCACCCATGGGATAACACATACATGAGGATCTTGAAGATCACCTAGAGTGATGAAGATCTTAACCATTGGTACAAGGTTGAAGATGAAATCCTATAGAGGATGACAAGCTCACAGATGGGTGTGAGAAGAACTTTTGAAAAGGTTCAAGATAGAGGATCTTGATATCCAGTGACCCTAGATGTATAAATAGAATATTAGTAGCAGAGGAAGCTACTTGTCACTTGAGTACAAAATGTTTCAATGCATAGAGTACGAAAGGAAGAGAGAGAATGATTCTCCACTTCAGAGGCAGTGACTACATAATATCCTGAGGTTCGACATGATACGACGGGATGGACAACTTACTGATGGCTCTAGGATTTTACTGAGAGTAAAGAAGATTCCAACCTTTACTTCAAGGTTGAAGGTGAAATACCAGTGATGCTCTTGTTATATGTTGATGACTTATTCCTAACAGAAAAGAGGAAATCATTAAAGTTGCAAGAATGATACTTGCTGCCGAGTTAGAGATGAAGGACTTGGATATGATGCACTACTTTCTAGGCATGGAGGTGTGGCATATTGCAGATGAAATATCCCTCGGAAAATGGAAGTATGTAGTATAGATCCTGAAGAGGTTTGGGATGATGGAATATAAGGCCATGACCACACCTATGGCATCAAACATGAAGCTATTGAGTGATGCTTCATCAAATTCAGTTGAATCCATGATGTATCGTCAAATGATTAGGTCCTTGATGTACCTAACGAATACGAGACCATATATTTGCTTTGTTGTGAACAAATTTGTTAGTTTTTTCTTTAATTAGATAGTATTATCTTAGGATCTTATCTACGAGAATAAAATGCATAGCAATCAATCACAAGAGACAAGAGACACAAAGATTTTCCTTGGGGAAACGATAAAGGAGAAAACCTCGTAACTTCCTCAGAGATAGAATGAACACCAATGACAGCAGTAAAACCCAAAGATAGTAAGATGATGTCCAACAATCATTCTCTTTCTCACTTGTGTGAGAACTTCCTCTCTCACTCATGCGCCCCAGTTGAGTGAGTCCGTGTATGACAAATAGAGAGTCTCACTCTCTATTTATACTAGTTTCTGACTTGACAATTACTTACCAGGGCTGACATCTCTAGGAGAGTCTAATAACCTTAGTGCCCCTCAACTGTGGGTACTTTTCCCTCCAATCAACAAGGAGGGTTAACCTTAACTCAATTGTTGGGACTATTTCCCTGACTTACAATGGAGGGTTAACCTCAATGAATTTACATGACTTTAATGACTCTCTCGATAGGAACATCGGGGTACAATGAAATACAACTGATTCTCCCAATAGGAACATCAAGGTACAATATAAGATATACAAGTGAATACATTCTAAAGTTAAAAATACATCAACACTCCCTCTTAACTAGGAAGGTATTCTATTGACACAATTCATTAGAATAAGTATTCTTCTCTAGATCAAGTCTGGATCATCATCAAAGCTGGATCATCACTGGATCATCATCGAAATTGGATCATCACTGTATCATCACTGGATCATCATCAAAGTTGGATCATCATCAAAGCTGGATCATCACTAGATCATCACTGCTTAATCTATCTTGATCAACTGGTGCTATCTCTCAATTCTTCTCTTCATAGGAATTTCTACAGAGCCAACAATTTTTCATGCTAGTTGTTGGCCTAGCCTCCATGTAGGTCTTCATCTTCTTCAACACTTATATCTGACCCAGTCAAAAAGTCCTGCCCAACACTTATATTTGACCATGGGAGGAGCACATCCACCACCATGTTAGAAAGGCATGCCCAACACTCACATCCATCGGCACGGTAGGACACACCATCTACCATTCGAGGAAATTCCCAACACTTACATCCATTGGCATGATAGGACACACCATCTATCATCCAAGGAAAGGCCCATCACTTACATATACTGGCATAGCAGGACGCACCATCTACTATCCAGAGAAAGGCACATCACTTATATATGAACCAGTCAGAAAGGATCAACACTTATATATGACCCAGTCAGAAAGGCTCAACACTTACATCCTTTGGCATAGTAGGACACACCATTTACTATCCAAGGAAAGGCTCAACTCTTATATCTACTGGCATGGTAGGAAACACCATCTACCATCTAGAGAAAGGATCTAAAATTACATCCGTTGGTATGATAGGACACGCCATCTATCATCTGGGGAAAGGCTCTGCACTTATATCTGACCATGGGAGGACCTGCCTACCACCATTTCAGAAGGGATTTTCACTTACATCTGACCCAGTTAGAAAGGATCTTCACTTATATCTGACCATGGGAGGACCCACCTACCACCATGTCAGAAGGGCTTTGCACTTACATCTAAACATGGGAAGACCCACCTACCACCATGTTAGAAGGGCTCACAGATTCATCACTTCCTCTTGGAAGGAACCTCAATCTGGAGAACATGAAGCTTCTCCCTGAAGTACTCAAAATTCACTCTGGCTAATGGCTTGGTCAACACATCAGCTATCTACTCGTCTGTCACAACATACTAGAGCTTCATTGCTCCTCTCTGCACCATATGCCTGATATAGTGATATTTGATCTCGATATGCTTCGACTTGTCATGGAACACTAGGTTATCTGACAACTTCACACAACTCTGGTTTTCACAATATATACAAGTAGCATCCAAATGAAGATCAAATAAATTAGATACTAGCTTCCTCAGCCACACTACCTCACAACTAGCCGAACAAGCTGTGACATACTCTGCTTCGACTGTACTCAGTGTCACACAAGACTGCTTCTTTATAAACCAAGAGATCACACCTGATCCCATACTGAAGCAACACCCTGAAGTGCTCTTCCAATCGATGGCATTTCCTGCCCAATATGAATCAACATAACCTTGTAGGTTAATCTTCTGATCCACCTCATACTTGAGCCCACAATCAACTGTACCCTTCAGGTAGCTCAGAATGTGCTTTGGAGAAATCAGGTGAACATGTCTCGGATCCGCCAGGAACTGGCTTATTGTGTTCACAACAAAGCAAATATCTGGTCTCATATTCATTAGGTACATCATGGAACCAATCATCTGATGATACATCATAGCACCAACCGTCTCTCATGAAGCATCTGCAGCATGCTTGATCTTGTAGATCCACTTGGAAGTCACAACAAACTTCCCCTCTAGTCTAGCGACAACATCCCAGACATCATTCTTCATGATTGACTAGTACTCCTCGATCATAGCATCCTTCCATTATTTCTTCTCTGCCACTTCTTCATAGTTGGAAGGTTCTTTATCAATGTTGTCACATAATAGGGCTACATAACCGGAGCAAGACCTTGTTCTTTTCTTCTCTCTGTGCATTTATTCTAGAGCCCCATATCTTTTTGCACCTTGGATAACCTCTTGTACTCATGCAGGTTTCCTTTTGTGAGGATTCTTTTCTTGGGGTGGATCTACAGGTTCCTGGGATTCTTCTATTTCTCGATATTCATCTTGATTTGCATCGTTCATAGTTGTATCTTGAATTCTGGGTACTTCTGTTTCTTCAAAGTCTTCAACTAGTCTCTTTCTGGATTTGTTGTAAGCTGAGTATTCGTCGAATGTTATGTCTCTGCTAATGTCGATCTTCTTGAATCCTAGGAAGTATATTCTGTAAGCTTTCGAGATTTCACTATATTCCACAAATATACCCTTCTTTCTAGAAGGATCTAACTTTGTCCTCTTTCTTTTGGCATGTGTATGTATACTAGATAGCTGAATATTCTGAGATGGCTGACCTCTGGTTTCTTTCCGGAAAATAATTCTTCAGGTGTCTTGTTCTTGAGTACTCTATGTGGAGTATGGTTCTGTACATACACCATTGTCCTGGCAGCTTCTTCCCATAGATGCATGGGAAGATCTTGATCATGAAGCATTTCCCTTGCAGCTTCCATGACTGTTCTATTCTTCCTTTCTATAACCCCATTCTGTTGTGGATTATATGGAGTGGTCAACTCCCTCTTAATTCTTGAATCTCTGCATAACTCTTTGAATTCATTTGATGTGAATTCTCTGCCATTGTCTGATGGAAAGGTTTTGATCTTCTTTTCTGTGTGGTTCTCAATCAAGGCTTTGAATTCCTTGAACTTGTTGAATACTTCATCTTTGTTCTTTAAGAAGTATATCCATGTTTTCCTATAAAAATCATCAATGAAAGAAACATAGTATACATACCCACTCAATGAACTGGATGACCTCGGACCGCATACATTGGAGTGGATGATTTCCAATATTCCTTTTTCCTTGCTATCACTACTTGGAAATGTCTTCTTTGTGTTCTTTCCTTTCGCACATCCTTTGTAGACACCATCATGTTTTGTCTGTATTTCTGGAATACCTTCAACAACTTTGTTCACAAGTGGTAGTGCTCTATAGTGCACATGTGCAAGCCTTCTATGCCATAGGTCAATTGGCTCTACTAATTCATGGACCAAAGCTTGTTCTGGTTGGCCCTTCAGTTTGCATAGTCCTCCTTATTATTCGCCAATCACTACCGCATCATCTATAGTCTTTCCCTTTGGCCACATAATAACTTGGCCATCTACAAATGTAACCCTTATGCCTTTTGCATCTAATGTAGATATGGAGAGGAGATTATTATTTAGTCCTGGTACAAACAAGATATCCTTCATTTTCATAGACTTTCCAGAGTATAGCTTATAGGAGGATTCACCACTACCTTTTATTAGATACTGTTAGTCATCCCCAAGTTTCACATTGTGAGGTGACTCATGTTTTAGACAGTTTCACAAAGGATTCTTTGAATCCTGTCATATGTTTGGAAGCCCCAATGTCTATAAGCCAATCATTGCTTCCATGTGTGATAGTTCCCATGAGATCAGAAATCAAAACATATTCTTCATCACTTTCTTGTTTGATTCTCTTTGTGGAAGGTTCATCACCCTATGCAACATGAGCATGATGAGGCTTCTCTTGTTTCCCTTCTTCTTGTGAGAGCCATTTTTGTTTCTAGGACAATATATGGCATAGTGTCCTCTCTCATCACAAGTAAAACATCTGAGTTTGGATAAATCTCTATAAGGTTTTCTTGAGTTACCTTTCTGGTGAGAATGCTTATCTTTGGGGTGATGATAGTCCATTATGCTTTTCTTGGAGTGTACTATGAGAGCTTGATCTTCAATTCCCATATTTTATTCTTGGGATGCTATTCAAGCTTCTTCTTGTGAGCATTCCTCCGACAGTCTACTGAAGGTGACTAGCTTTCTTCTAGCACAAATCCCTTGAATGAAGGAGTCCCATGACCTAGGGAGACCATTCAAGGTAGTCATCACAATCTCTGCATTCTCCACTTCTTCATACATTGTTTCAAGTTGTTCTTTGATCTGGGATACCCTTGTAAAGTATGATTGTATGGTCTTCGCATTCTGGATCTTCACATTCTTCAACTAGGTCCTCAAAGTCATCTTTCGATTTATGTTCTTTCCTTCAAACAGCTTGGTCAAGGCTTCAAACATCTCTTTTGGTGTCTTTAGGGAGGAAACCTATGGTATGAGGTGATCCTTGATTGAATAAAAAATAATCCTCTTGGCCATGATCAAGTTCTTCTTGTGTAAGGCCTTAACCTCATCTCCCTCTGGAACTAGAACCTCTTCATTGATGTAAGAGTCCAACTCATTTTCTTCCAGGACCAGGGAGATCCTATACTTCCAGGGTCAGAAGTTATCATCTCCCTCAAGATTTTCATCAAGCTTGGTGTGATGAGACATCTTAATTGAGAACCTCAAATGGAAATACAAAATTTTTAGATCTTACCAATTTGAGAAGATGAAAATTGGATCTAGAGCCGATCTTTTGCAGTGCTGGTTTTCTGGTTCCAGGGAAAATTAGGTTTTGAATTTATTGGAGTTCTACCCAACCAAAAAACTCTATTTTTGTCTCTAAACTTTGATTTTGAGGAGGGGAGCAATCCTATCCCGGTCTCACTCAAAAATTCCTCTTCAGTGAAAATCCCTAATTTCCGAATGTAGTGGTAGGTCAAAAACTGAAAAATGCTCAGAATCAGATTCTGCTTCGACAGAAAGATGTGCCCTTCAATGGAGGTTCAGCCTAGCCTCCTTTTGCTGATGGATTGTGGAGAGGGACCCAAAAAGTAAGAATCGCTAGCTTCCGCAGCTACATAGTGTCTTCTTCTTAGGTTAGCTCTGATACCATGCTAGATTTTTCTTTAATTAGACAGTATTATCTTAGGATCTTATCTGAGAGAATAACATGCACAACAATCAATCAAAAGAGACAAGAGACACAAATATTTTCCTCGAAGAAACCATAAAGGAGAAAAACTCGTAACTTCTGGAGAGATAGAATAAACACCAATGGTAGCAGTAAAACCCAAAGACAGTAAGATGATCTCCAATAGATTTTCTCTCTCACTCATGTGCTCCAGTTGAGTGAGTGTGTGTATAACAAATAGAGAGTCTCACTCTCTATTTATACTAGTTTCCGACTTGACAATTACTTACTAGGGCCATCATCTATAGGAGAGTCTAATAACCCTAGTGCCCCTCAACTGTGGGGACTTTGCCCTTCGATCAACAAGGAGGGTTAACCTTAAGTCAATTGTGGGGACTATTGCCCTGACTTACAACAAAGGGTTAACCTCAATGAATTTACATGACTTTAATGACTCTCTCGATAGGAGCATCGGGGTACAATATAAGATATACAAGTGAATACATTCCAAAATTACAAATACATCAACAAAATTGGGCCAGTTCCTAACAGATCCTAGACATGTTCACTTGATGGTTGAAAAGCATGCAATGAGGTACCTGAAGGGTATAGTTGAGTATGGGCTCAAGTATGATATGAATTAGAATATTAACCTAGAGGGTTATGTGGATTCATATTGGGTAGGTGATGCCATTGATAGGAAGAGCACTTCGAGGTGCTGCTTCAGTATGAGATCAGGTGTGATCTCTTGGTTTAGCAGGAAGGAGTCCTGCATGGCATTGAGTACAGCCAAGGAAAAATATGTTGCCACTTGCTTGGCTACTTGGGAGAGAGGAGTAGTGAAGCTCCAGTTTGAGATCCAGATCCAGATCTCTCGAAATAGGGATTCCTAGCATATTCGATGAGACAGGTTGTCTGAGTAGAAATTGTAAAGAAGCTCATAGGTTGCTTAGACGTAAACAATACTGTAGGTTGTCCTCTGATGAAATCAGTCCTAGTGAAGCTCACAGGTTATCCTTGGACGTAATCAACCCTGATGTGATTATATGCTAGAAATGGCCAGAGTGAATTTTGAGTACATCAGGGAGAAGCTTGGTGTTATCCAGATCGAGGTTCCTTCCAAGGGGAAGTGATGAGTCTGCGAGCCTTTCTGACATGGTGGTAGGATTGGTTCCTCCCATGGTGAGATGTAAGTGTTGAGCCTTTCTAACATGGTGGTAGGATTGGTTCCTCCCATGGCTAGAATTAAGTGCTGTGCTTTCTGACATGGTGGTAGGGTTGGTTCCTCCCACGGTCAGATGTAAGTGCTGTGCCTTTCTGACATGGTGGTAGTATTGGTTCCTCCCATGGTCAGAAGTAAGTGCCGTGCCCTGTTGACATGGTTGTAGGATTGGTTCCTCCCATGGTCAGATATAAGTGTATAGACCTACATCCAGCATGAAAAAGGGCTGGATCTATAGAAGTACATCCATCATGAAAAAGGGTTGTCTCTATAGTGGCCTACATCCAATATGAAAAAGGACTAGCTTTGTAGAGGTACATCCAGCATGAAAAAGGGCTGGCTCTGTAGTGGCCTACATCTAGTATGAAAAAGGACCGGCTTTGTAGAGGGACATCCAGCATGAAAAAGGGCTGGATTTGTAGTGTCCTGCATCTAGTATGAAAAAGGACTGGCTCTGTAGAGGTACATCCAACATGAAAAAGGGCTGGCTCTGTAGAGGCCTACATCCAATATGAAAAAGGACTGGATCTGTAGAGGTACATCCAATATGAAAAAGGACTGGCTCTATGAAGTTACATCCAACATGAAAAAGGGTTGGCTCTGTCGATGAATACCTCCATGGAGTCTAGGCCTATAACCAACATGAAAAAGGGCTTGCTCTGTAGAACTTCCTATGACAAAAAGAATTGAGAGATAACACCATTTGATCGAGATAGCGGAAGCAACAATGATGATGATGATCCAATGATGATCTAGCTTTGATGAATGATCCAGTGATGAAGACTTACACTGATGAATTGTGTCAAGAGAATACCTTCCTAGTTAAGAGGGAGTGTTAATGTATTTGTAACTTCAGAATCTAAGCAATTGTATATTTTATATATTGTATTTCATTGGTCCCCAATGTTCCTATCGGGAGAATCATTAATGTAATTAAGTCATGTAAAGTCATAGAGGTTAACCCTCCTTGTTGATCGGGGGGAAAAGTCCCCACAGTTGTGGGGCACTAGGGTTATTAGACTTTCCTAGAGAAGTCGGCCTAGTAAGTAATTGTCAAGTTGAAAACTAGTATAAATAGAGAGTGAGCCTATCTATTTGAAACACACACTCACCCAACTATAAATCATAGGTTAGAGAAGAGGATCTCTCACAAGTGAGAGAGAGAGAATAGTTGTTGGAGATCATCTTTCTATCTTTGGGTTTTACTTCTGCCATTGGTGCTCATTCTATCTCTGAGGAAGTTGCGGGGTTTTTCCTTTATGGTTTCCCCGAGGATAAATATTTGTGTCTATTGTCTCTTGTGATTGATTTCTGTTCATTTTATTCTCTCAGATAAGATCCTAAGATCATATTGTCTAATTGATAAAAATCTAACAACAATACTACCTATCTACTGAATTTTGGCTTTTGAAATTTCCCATTTTTCTTCAAGTCTTCCTTCCATTTCCTCTTTCTTAGTGGAAACATCTTCTTTCATTTCTTGATCAACCTCATATGTAGGGTCCTTGTAATGTCCTATGTGGCTATCAAAGGGCCTCAAGGACATATAATTAGCTCTCTAAGGCTATTGAGATAATTTTAGCATAACTAATTACTGAAACAAATATTTAATTTCATTTTTAGTGATTCAATTTCGAAAAAATCCCTTCAATAAATTAAAATAAATTGCATAAATATTCCAAAAAATGTCCAAGGTCTTGGAAATCCATATAAGATATGATAACCACTTCTAAATGCTAATTATTTTTATTCACAATTAACTATTAATTAAGGTGTTCATTATGTCACTTAACGACACTTAGTGTGCAAATGACGACACTTATCACAAATAATTTTTTCTAACAAATAACCATGAATTATAAATCCCAATGGATTACTACCATCTAGTTACATGTAAATAAATTCTAATTACCAAAATTACAATAATTAATCACGGTAATTACGAAAAAGAGTCCACAAGACTAGTTAACTAGTTTCCCAATATAAGCAGCTAGAATATCACAAAATGAACTTGTAACAATGCCATTAAACCCAAAATAAATCCTACATTCATTAAAAACATATTTAATCATGTACCTATACCCAATTAAATGCTTATTTTTCAGATCATTTCAATTGCACATAAGGTAATCTTTTCCATCAATTCCAATGAAACTAGTTAACATTCATCGCAAGAAATTGAGTTTAAATAACTGAACCAAAATGAAATGCATACATAAGTAAAGTATCACACCTGATAAGTTTCCACCTACATCTCAATAACATTTTATAAATACAGCACATTGTTAAATTTGAGCATATAGATCTGTAGACAAACACACAACTCACAAAGAAGATCTCACAATTTACTTAGCCATTGAAGAATGAAACAGTGCAAAAGGCTTG
>LPNX010382467.1:760483-802902 GCA_001517045.1 Pseudotsuga menziesii
ATGGCTATAGCATTCCATTTTTACAAAAATAGACATTTCAATTCACAACTAGTTATCAATTTTCACTGTAATGTACACAGTTTCCAATTTAACCTTCCAAATTCCAAAGAAAGAGAAACATATGAAAACTATATCTCATGTAAAGTGTATCAGGAGACATGTAAATTCATATGGTTGTATCTTTTAACCCATATATATTCCATTAAATAAACCACCAAACTAATTAATTCCACTCATTCGAATTGACTAGTAATTCTAGGAATCACTAGAATAATTAAATACAAACATCATAGAATAATTCAAATTCCATTACAAGTATAAATATTTTTTTATAAATCATAACATAGGTATATATCATCCGAACATTTCCTCAAACACTTCATATGAAATTTCACAAATCTACTCAAAACAATTCCATTGAAGGAGCTAGAAATTGGAAATTGATCTAGAATTTCGGTAAAGATTTCCCAAAAACCATCAAGAAAATTTGCCCTCACATTATCACCCACATTTAAAGTGTATTTATCATACATAATCATAAAATAACACTTGATAATTTTTACGAACACTTCATGTGCCAAGTCTTCAAACTATGCAAAACAATCCAATCGAAGAACTAGTTTTCGAATAAAAGGTAGAAGTATCAAATAGGAGGTATCTTAAACCATTCCTAGGATACTATGACATAAAAATAAACATTATATAATTAAAAGGGTAAAAATATCATTTATCTATCAAAGTTTCCAAATAATCATTTCCTTAAACAATTTGTGCACAAAATCCCAAAAACTAGTTTCCAATTCCTTGACAAAATTCCTAGAATAATTAAATACAAATATCATAGAATAATTCAAATTACATTACAAATATAAGTATTTTTTTTATCAGTCATAACATAGATATATATCATCTGAACATTTCCTCAAACACTTCATATGAAATTTCACAAATCTACTCAAAACAAGTCAATTGAAGGAGCTAGAAATTGGAAATTGATCTAGAATTTTGGTAGAGATTTCCCAAACACCATCAAGAATATTTACCCTCACATTATCACCCACATTTAAATTTTATTTATCATACATAATCATAAAATAACACTTGATAATTTTGATGAACACTTCATGTGCCAAGTCTTCAAACTATGCAAAACAATCCAATCGAAGAACTAGTTTTCGAATAAAAAGTAGAAGTATCAAAGAGAAGTGTCTTAAAACATTCCTAGGATACTGTTCCATAAAAATAAACATTATATAATTAACAGGGGAAAAATATCATTTATTAATCAAATTTTCCGAAGAATCATTGCCTCAAACAATTTGTGCACAAAATCCCAAAAACTAGTTTCCAATTCCTTCACAAATTTCCTAGAATAATTAAATACAAATATCATAGAATCATTCAAATTCCATTACCAATATAAATATTTTTTTTTCAGTCATAACATAGGTATATATCATCCGAACATTTCCTCAAACACTTCATATGAAATTTCACAAATCTACTCAAAACAATTCCATTGAAGGAGCTAGAAATTGGAAATTGATCTAGAATTTCGGTAGAGATTTCCAAAACACCATCAAGAATATTTACCCTCACAATGTCACCCAAATTTAAAGTGTATTTATCATACATAATCATAAAATAACACTTGATAATTTTTATGAACACTTCATGTGCCAAGTCTTCAAACTATGCAAAAGAATCCAATCGAAGAACTAGTTTTCGAATAAAAGGTAGAAGTATCAAAGATAAGTGTCTTAAACCATTCCTAGGATAATGTGTCATAAAAATAAGCATTATATTATGAACAGGAAAAAAATATCATTTATTTATCAAAGTTTCTGAAGAATCATTTCCTCAAACAATTTGTGCACACAATCCCAAAAACTAGTTTCCAATTCCTTCACAAAATTTACTTGCATAAATAGATTGAATTCCATGAGAAATTTATTCCACAAATAGCTCATATGTTTCATAAAAACATTCATGTGAATCCATAAATAAATCATTTCATATCCAAACAAATTAAATAAACATGAAATAAATCACGTATCTTTTCCAAATACGCAACCGGAATCGACCGTGCCACCTTCCACCTAGCCGTAGACACAATGCAAGTCAACAATCACTTTGAAATGGTCACCCCTAAGATGGAACCATGATGAGACAAGAAAGGACACACTCAACCAAAAATTCTCTCAAGAAATTAGTCCAACCACAACCTAGTAGCAAGTGTGACATCTACTTCCACTCCAGGGCAATTCCAGTGGTTCCAGGACAACAATCCAACCACAACCCAATGGAAAGTATCACTTCCAATACAAGGGAATTACAATGGATTCAGGAAAAATAAAAGTGTCTCCAGAGTAACTTAGATTGGGAACAATCTCAGCAAGGATCTCATACGAAGAGAAGAAAAATTAAAACCATAAGTTCCAAACACAAGCTTAATAGCAAAATCATGAACCAACACACAAGTGTGACTTTTTTTTCCAACACAAGCAAATAAAATTACTTCATGAGAAATTCAAATTGGGAGAGAGGGGGACACAAGAATGAGAGTTACATTTCAAAAATAGAAAATTGGAGTTACACATCAAGTGGCTACATAAAGAGGCACACTAATTCTATTCTATAGGGAACACTAGGTGAGAGAAGGACTCCAATCCTTAAATAAAAATTAATCTTGAGGTAAATAACACAAAGGATTAACATAACACTTGAGGGTACATAACCATGAGGGTCCACAAAGTCCACAAGAAGGGTGTACAACATCAACATAGGCTCAACACATATAGGTAAAACAATTTCCACAAACCCTTGCCTGTACCATCATGATTCATCATACTCTCTTTCGTGGCATTGGTCGTCTGATTGTTTTTATTTTATTAATTATTTAATAAGTGTTAGGATTATTAATCCTCCCTTGTCCAATTTGGTCATATGTATAAATCAGGATTCATGTCTAAATCAGGAGTCCTTCAAGTTTGTTTTTAGTCACTAGCACCATTGGGTCCACTTGGCCTAATTTGGGCACATGTTCCAGTTACTAAAGTATGGGGAACACTAATTGAGGCCTACTGCCACTAATTTCACTTGCATGCATTAGTTTAGGAGCATCCTAGATCAATCCCTACAATTTAGGAGCCACTGGGAGTGCCGACACCAACCTTCATCAGTTGAGTTCAGTTAGTGACTAGTCAAGCTAAGTTGGGAGTTAATTACATTCAGTTGTAGTCCTCTACATTCAGTTAGTGCTAGGTTTGCATGGCTGCATGCAAAAGAGCTGAATTCCTCACCTACCACAATCATTTAGCCTTAGTTAAAACTGAATTAGACACTTGAGTTGTGTTTTAGAACTTCGATGAACTCCGATAATGATTTATACAAGGTCAGTTAACTATTGAGTCCTTCGATAATGATTTAGACAAGGTCTTAGTTACCTACAGTCAAGTAGAGTCTAAGCAATTCAAATTTCCTCATGTGGATTTGAATTGCATGTGACTATTTATCCATTGTATTACATTGTAATTAATCATCTAATTACTTTTTGATTAATGAAAGAATTCACAATTGCAAGCCATTTTTGCATTGTTTCATTCTTCAATTATTGAGTAAATTGTGTGATCTATCTTGTGAGTTGTGTGTTTTTCCATATATCTATGTGCTCAATTTAATATGGTATCAAAGCCTTGATGGAAAAGGCACTTCTCCTCCTCAAATATCCAACTTGATCATATTTTTTGAGCAATTTGCTCCATTCCTACTTTGCACTAGAAGCAGAAGGTTTATCACTTAATACCCCAAGTTAAGGAATTGTTGATCAAGCTTGCTTGATATGTTGGGTGTGATGAAAAACTGAAATGTGCAGGTAGTCGACCTTATTTTGTCTATTTTATTGTGTGATTTATAGGCTATCAATTCTTCTCACTGCATTTGCTACAAGCAGCTCATTCTCAACACTGCATTCGCTACAATAACTAAATCTTCTTCACTGCATTCAAAATGTCCCATCCAATGGAGCATCTCACTTCCTTCAACTACCACCAGTGGAAGGAGTACATGGAGTCGTTGATTTGCACCAATAAGCTCTATAGAATCACAATGGATTTAGAGGCAGAGCCAATTCTTAATCATGACAAAGAAAAGTACTGGAATAGGCTTGATGAAGCCTATGGATGCTTGTCTCTCTCAATCTCTCGAGATATTCTCTTCCACATTAAGGGATTGAAGACTCCCAAGGAAATTTGGGACAAGCTTGCCTCCTTATTTGATAAGCAAGATGAGATGAGGGTCCATCAGTTAGAGAGTGAGCTCATCTCTCTTCATCCATCCAACTTTCAAACACTAAATGAATTCTTCACAAAATTCAAGAACCTGAGATTCCAGTTGAAGCTATGCAAGGTTGAGAAGGAGGATGATCAACTCATCCTTGTCATTCTCTCAAAACTCAATGCAGACTACTCAATCTTTGTATCAAATTTTCAAATAGTGAAGCTCAGCTCTCCAAACTAGAAGATTCCCACTCTTGATGCTTTCATTGAATCTCTCTCTCATGAGTATGACAAGTTGATCCAAATGGGGATCATTTGATCTTCCAGAGATCAAGTACTGGTTGCAGGAGGAAATAAGGTAGTGAATGATAAAGGGAAGAAAAGAGATAAGTCTCATGTGAAGGAAGAGCAGTCAAACAAGCCTTCAGGTTCGAAGAGAAGCAAGAAGAATGGCAAAGGAAAGACTCTTTTTTCCTACCATAGAAGGGGATTTCATCCAGAAAGCTCTTATATGAGAATACAAATTGATGAAATGAATCTTCTTCTGAAGAAACATAACATTACTGCAGTTGATAGTGCAAGCAAGACTGGCCACAAAGAAGACACATAAGACACTGAAGATTACTTTGAAATAGGTCATGCGTCGAAGGCCAGCTACTCATCAGCACATGCCTTACTCATTGATTATGGAGCTTCCAATCATATGGTTGCATCCAGAGAATCATTCTCTTCTTTACAGTTTTGTGATGGTCCTAGTATGCAGTTGGGAAATAACAATAAAGTTCAAACCAAAGGGAAGGGCTCTATCAATATTTAACATGGAAGGTTAAAATATGTGCTCTATGTTCCCTCCCTAGCTTCAAACCTATTATCTGTATACCAGATGACTCATACTGGCTCTCCAAAGCGAGTGATCACTGGTCTTGACTTAGTGGAGAACACATATATCTCTATTGGGAACATCATAGCGAAGGGTGTTGCAAATCATGCCTCCAAGGAATATGAGTTCTCACACTTCATGCCCTTTTCAGAACCAGTGCACTCTCAAAGGGAAGGTAAAAGCATTTCATCTCCTTCTTTTACAGTTTCCACTAGTATTACAGAACCAGACGTATCAGTTCATGAGATTAAGATTCATTCATATTTAGATTCAGATTCAGTCCCTACTTCCAAGCAGGAATCTAGGAAGATGATTGGAAATCCATTCGACATTCAGAAGACAGAGAAGCTTGCGCTATGTCATGCAATCTTACCTCCTTCAGAGAGATGCAACAAATTTCCTGTAAGATGTCACATGGCAAGGTCTGATCAGTCACATTGCCTTTAGAAGAATAGAGTGTATCATACACCTATTCATCCAGAAAGAGGAAAAGGTTACATTCCTCCTTCCTTCCATCAACATTTTGGGAGAATAAGGAGAAGTATACATGTTAGGCCTGTAACTTCCCCAACCCTCTGACCGATGAAGAGGATGCTACCGATGCTGCTATATACCCAGGAAACTAGCCCCATGAACATAAAAATAAAATGCATTGAACTTAAACATACACATATGCATAATTATTTATCATACAATGGAAGCAAACTACATTCCATTCAAGTATTTAGCATGTTCATCATTTACATTAAACAACAAATACAATTGCAGAGATGAAATAGACAAGAATACTTATCTTATGAAGAAGCTTGTCCCCCAACCAGCTAAGTTGCTGCAACATTCCAACCAAACATAGGCCCATGTTCTCATCAATCTCTCAGCAACACTGCCACCCCTGAGCTGGGCATAATTCCACAAGGAATAAGGGGAAACTAGCAGGCTCACACGTAGCCAAGGATACACAACTTAGCCAATTCAACACAGTTGAGTTTATCAATCTAACAGGGAACTGGAAAGATTGGCTTCTAATCTAGTGAGCTCAATCCAAGAGCTAAGGAAACCTGCACCAGAACTAGCCTGACTTCTAAAACATCCACACACACCCAACACAAGGAAGAATCCCCTCATCTTCTACACAGTCCCTCGGGCTATGCCTTCCCTTCCAGTGTTATTCAGGGGATGTAAAGAAGAAAGACAACCCTCTAGCTCTGTCTGTGAGGCTCCTACACACACTAGGTTTGTCAAGTAAGCTCAGAACCCATTTCCACTCCCAATTCAATTCAGGCGAAGGCCAAAATATGCATCCACAACACAATACGATTTCCCAGTTGGAGGAAAAATAGTTCCAGCAACAAAACGAATTTCCAGAATGGGTAAAAATGGCCCTTTAGCAACAATTCTATTTCTAGAGACGTTTTGGCCCTAACGTGGCCGAAGCGGGCTCAGTAACACCCAAAATCACGGGTCTCCTCTCCCACTCACTGGACATTTCTAGAAAAAAATGATTTCCAGCTTGAAAACAATGGAGAAAAATGTAGCAAAACACGAGGAAGGAAACTCAGCCATTGATAATCACCAAAAATGATTTCTCAGCTTGAGCAAAGTGAGGTAACAACCAAAAACATGAATGATTTCACACACAAGAAGTTCTGGATGCCTTAGAGAGTTCACGTGAAGGAAAAAATGGATGAGCAAAACATGCCAACGTGAAAGCATGGTAGAATGGCCTATGTTTTGGGTTTTTACTTGCCCAAGGAGTCAAAACCCATTTCCCAAAAAATGATGGCTTCTCCAATTCAATTTTTGGGTTGTCATACCTTTCCCATCCCTTGCAATAACCAACCCAACCAATTTCTGGCAGTAATAAATGATTGGGTGAATGAGACAAGAAAGTTAGTTTACAGTTTGATGGGTTCTCCCTCTGACATTTGGATTTTCCCCATTGGCCCCAAAGGTTTGAATATTCCCCCCCCCATTATCCTTAGGAAATCATGCCCCTTGTCATTATTGTTGCATTGACATATATGGTTGTGGGTTTTTAATTAATTGCATATTTACATGATGATTTAAAATCATAACGTGCCTGGCTAGCACAAAATACCATCGGCACCGATTTAATCGCCAAATCATATAATGTTAAATTGACGGTGGGGGATTTTTCCTATAGCTCCACACCATAATTAATTACAATATATACATCATATACATTTAATGAAAATGGGGTCAAATCTGGGGTGTTACAAGGCCCCAGAATACCTGTGCACATAACACCATTCATGCTTTGGTACATCATAGAGATGAAGGTTGCAGCAACATATTTCTAGGTTCTTCAAACTTGAATCCAGATTCTATCTGCTTAGATAGAGGGGGGTATTTTTTCCCATGTGGTTTTTTCCCTAGCTCCTTGTATTGAGTAGTTTCTTTACTTTACTGGATGTAATGGGTGACCTATGGTCTTAGTACCAGGGCCCACAGATTGTCCAAGTTATCATTCAAGGGGGTGTTAGGATTATTATTCCTCCCTTGTCCAATTTGGTCATATGTCTAAATCAGGAGTCATGTCTAAATCGGGAGTCCTTCCAGTCTATTTCTAGTCACTAGCACCATTGGGTCCACTTGGGCTAATTGGGGCACATATTCTAGTTACTAAAGTGCGGGGAAAACTAATTGAGGCCTACTACCACTGATTGCACTTGCATGCATCAATTTAGGAGCCTCCTAGATCAATCCCTATAATTTAGGAGACACTGAGAGTTCCTACACCAACCTTCATCAGTTGAGTTCAGTTAGTGACTAGTCAAGCTAAGTTAGGAGTCAGTTACATTCAATTATAGTCCTCTACATTTAGTTAGTGCTAGGTTTGCATGGCCGCATGCAGGAGAGGTGCATTCCTCGCCTACCACAGTCAGTTAGCCTTAGTTAGCACTGAATTAGACACTTGAGTTGTGTTTTAGAACTCTGATGAACTCCCATAATGTTTTAGACAAGGCCAATTAACTATTGAGTCCTCCGATAATGATTTAGACAAGGTCTTAGTTACCTACAGTCAAGTAGAGTCTAATCAATTCAAATTTCCTCATGTGGATTTGAATTGCATGTGGCTATTTAGCCATTGTATTACATTGTAATCAATTATCTAATTACTTTTTGATTAATGAAAGCATCCATAGTTGCAAGCCATTTTTTCACTGTTTCATTCTTCAATTGCTGAGTAAATTGTGTGATCTATCTTGTGAGTTGTGTGTTTGTCCACAGATCTATGTGCTCAATTTAATAATAAATTCAACATAATAATAATGAATAATGTGAAAACCATAGTCTAGACACCTTATTCCACCACGTCCAACATGAAAACAATAATAATAACATGTCCATGAGATAAACTAGAGGGTATTACACCCCCCCTTAAACCATGCATCGTCCTCAATGCATACACATACATGCCACAAAATCTCAAAGTAGATGAGGCTATGACTCCCTTATGACATCTTCCAATTCCCAAAGTCACATCCTCAAGAGTATAGTGGATCCTTTGAACCTTGACCTAGCGGATTTATTTGTTCTTGAGCAACTTAGTCTTCTTTCCTACAATGGAAACATGATCTACGAGAAAATCTCCTTGTGACTCCACCTAGTCATATCAAAGATATGTAGAAAACATAATCAACATCATGTATACTTGTGAACATGAAACCATATGTACACCAACATGATAAAAAGGATCATATGTTAGTATAAAAATAATCTAAGCAACAATTTATCATAGCATATGCATCATCATCTTATGTAAACCAAAAGCATCTACTCGACAATTTAATGGTATCATATTTAAGTCAATTATATGCCTAGGATCATGCACATACTTTTTCAACAAAGAATCATCAAACACATTATCAACTTTTATGCTAGGATACAAAGCTAGTTCATAAGCAACTAATCCTATCTTTTCCAAAATATCAAAGGGCCCGCAATATCTAGCTGCAAGTTGAGAACAATTCCCTAAGTTTAAAGTACTCTTTTTTGGTTTTACTTTAAAAAACACATGATCCCCAACCCAATATTGTATGTCAATCCTATTATGATATTCACAAATTTTTTGTCTATCCTATGTTATTTTCAAATTTTGTTTAATCTTGACCATCTGATCTTCCATTTAATTTAATAATTATGGCCCAATGATAACTCTATCTGTCGAATTGTATCAACTAATAGGTTTTGTCAGGCCCCCATATTTGGCAACTTTTTGCCTATATTTTTCTACATTAATACTAGTACAAAATCCTTCATGAAGATTTCTATATGTATGATCCCTATGTTTTCACTTCAGAACCCATCTCTAGAAAATATAAGGTAATCCATGCTCTAAAAGTCACTATTTCATTGTTTGTAGAATTAAGATTGGAATTTTGACTAAAATATTGATGAAAAACAAAGTTTAGGTCATTTGGTACCTATTAGCTTCTTATTCAACACCAAGTTCCCTTATAGCATTATTTACAGGTTATTTTGAGCAGGTCAAAGATATGGATTTTGAATCTTTGGGTTCCCTCATGGACCAACACCTATCATAGTTTCCCCAGTTGGATAGGTACTCCCCCATCAATATTTAATAGACTGAGATTGTAGCAATCATTCCAACACTGGATCTGTCACTAGTATTTCCTGTCATCTCTCTAGGAAGTCAAATTTGGGATTCACTCTTGACCAAACTATGAGGAGTCCCACAAACCATGAGGAGGCCCGCAAACCGTTGAAAACCCACTTCTTGAATGTCCTGATTTAGATATTCGTGGATGGGTTCCTCAAATTCTCAATTGAATGGGACTCAATTCACATTTGATCAAAATGGATTTTCTCAGAATTATAGATATGGATTATTTTCCAAAATTATAAATTTGTTTTGAACATACGGGGATTCAATTCTATAATCCACTACTGGATTTATATTTTTGCAATCAGTTCTATTGGGGGAATAGGCACATCATTAGTGAATAAGATAGACTGTTGTGGTGCAAATGGATGATTTTATGGAACTCGAAGGAGACTGCTAATAAATTATTTCGATTCTAGTTCTCTATCTTTCATCTGGTGCTTTTATGCTATGCCCATTTGGGATTGGAAGGGCCATCCATTATTGAGTTGGTACTTTCACTTTGCACTGTGAGTATGTTAAATTCATGTTGCTTTTAGAGTTTAATGGTTGAGATTTCATAGATTAGATTTCATTAGTTCAATTTTTATTTGAAGATTAATTTAAGTTCTAAATTTATGTTTGTAATATCAATGGAGGAGTAAATACCAGAATTGGTTTGGTTTTAATGTTTTGAAAGAAGGATTGTCTTAGTTTAAGCATATTTGTATTCCTAGTTTATGCTACAACAATGGTTAGAATAGCTATTGGTGTTTATTTGGTTAAAAATTATTTCATGGGTTGGAATCTATAATGTCCCTCCCAAGTGTCCTACTTGTTTATTTGTTCTTATAAACTCTAGTAACTCTAGCCTAAGAGGGGTTAATTGTAAATAATAAAAATTGTGCAACTTGTTAGATTTAGGGTGCAAAAATTCATATTTAGTTTATATTTTTTTATTATGGGTTTAATAAAAAAATACGCTAAGTGAATGTACTAGGTTTCAAGGGGGGCACATAAGATCAAGTGGACCCATGCCATTTGTCATCCAAAAAGGAAACCTGGAGAAAATCAAGAAAGAGCCAAAAATCTAGGAAAAATATAGAAAGCATGCATAAAGTAGCCAATTAGAAAAACAAGGATAAAACAAGAAAGTACATGAAAAGATGTTAGGATGAAAATCAGGAAACTTTTGGAAGTTAGGAGGGTACATTTTCCAAAAAGGAGAAAGGAAAGTCAGCCCAAAAATAAGGAGGCCGTGTTTTCCAAAAATGAGAAAGGCAAGTTAGTCTAAAAGCAGGAGGGTGTAGTTTCCAAAGGAAGAAAAAGGAACGTCAGTGGAAGGGAAGTAAAGAAAGCAAGTTTCCCATTCACTCATGAGGGAAAAATGGTAAAGGAAGCTTAATCATTAATCCATATTTCATATAAATGAATGAGAGCACATCCCTCTCCCATCTTTTGGAATTTTGAGTTTGTGAGTGAGTGAGATTTGAGATTCTCTAGTGCTTGGAGATGTGCCAAAGCCAATTGTGGGAGATGCGCCCCATGGTACTGTCCTATTTTTTCCTCAATAATTTGAAGAGTAGCATATGCAACCAATGATGGAGATCTAATTGCACGCATGTATATCCATTTCATCCATGTTTGAGATATCTTCTCAGTGATTGAAGGAATCCTATTTGAATTTTTCCCCTCCTTCTCTTCATTCTCTTTAATTCTTTGAAGAAGACAAGATATGATGATGAATTTATGGATTTCATCCTTTAATGGTGGATATTTTCAGGTTTTCTTATTAGATTCAGAGGTGTATCAACTTCATTGAATATTTTAGAGCTATCCCTTTCAATCCATAATGAATTATGGTCTCCTATCCCATTATAATGTTGTTTTTTGATAACGGAGGATACCACTGATTGTCATGTGAGGTTAATTTTGGAATATTTGAGTTATATTTGATGTAATGTTTCCCCTATAAATATTATATTACATTTCGAATCAGTCTCATGAAGTTTCGTATGTAGGTTTTCTTACCTTCCCTAGATTTTCATGAAAAATTGACTAGTTTTATTATAACTTTTAACAAAGGCTAACAGTAGGTCCAATTTTGATTTTTTCAAATGTTGCAGGTCATTAATACCTCCCTTAATTCCATCCAATAATAAAAAAAACTAGAATTTGATGTTAATTTTTCTTAATTTCTTAGATGATATCTTAAAACAATTTTCAATAGTAGGATCAATGAAAGAACAACAAGCACAATAACACAAAGATTTTTTTTTTCCTCCCGGAAACCACAAAGGAGAAAACCACGCAAAACTTCCACGGTATAGAACTCAACTAGAGTAGTGTAAAACCCAAGACAACTGCTTCTCTATTATTCTTGGCCCACTTATTCTTCTCTCTCTTGCAAACTTGATTCAGTGAGTATGTGCAAATGAAGGGGAACACCTCCCTATTTATATTTGTCTCTTGAATTGACCTAGAACATAGCAGGGATGACTTGTCTAGTAAGACACCAAAAATAATATTTATTATAATGACACTTGGGTACTATTGACCCAACTTACATCCAGAGGTTTACATTAATTCTTTTAGTGACTCTTACATGACCAAAATCATCTCCTCAAGGAGGAATAAAATCAATACATATGGAATATATTTCAAAGTTACAATACTTTAACACTCCCTCTTAACTAGAAGGTATTCAACCAAGGTAACAACTACTACCACAATTTCACATCTAATTGGTGAGTCTCTATCTATCATAGGAATTTCTAGAACACCATCATACATCTTCATCATCAATCTCAACCTGAGAATACTAGATCACCTTCTGCAAACTTAGTATGTAAATACTAAATACTATTTTATGTGTACTGGATCATCTTCAACAACATCAGTATGTGGATACTGAATCATCTTCCGTGTGTACTGAAACATCTTCTCCAATATTAGTATGTAGATACTGAATCATCTTCTGCAATATCAGTATGTGGATATTGAATCATCTTTTGCAGTATCGGTATGTGAATACTAAATCTTCTTCTTCCACATTAGTATGTGAATACTGAAACATCATTTGCAACATTAGTATGTAAATACTGAAACATCATCTGCAACATCAGTATGTAAATACTGAAACAACAACAACATCATTTGCATGTTAGTGCTAAAAAAACATCATCAATAAATGCTAGATCATCATCTGCTTCATCAACATAGAGATACTATAACATTAGCACCATCAACATAAAAAAGGTTGAAACATCATCATTATCAGTATATAAATACTAAAATTGTCTAATCAACATAACAACAACATCAGTATGAAGATACTGAATTTGCTACATCAGTATAATAATACTGGAACTATCTCATCAACATATCAATAACATTAGTATGAAAATACTGAACCTGCTACATCAGTATAGGAATAATGGAACTATCTCATCAACCTTACAACAACATCAGTATGAAAATACTGGACCTGCTACATCAATATAGGCATACTGAAACTACATATTTCCCTATAACCATATTGGAGCAGTATCTTGGTGGGTTCTCTAGTAGATCCATCCCGACATTTTGTCCAACTTACTAACCCTTTCGATTCAACAAGCCTAGTCAAACAGATGAATCTTCCTGTGTACCCAAAATCCTTGTTCTAGCTTACTAACCCTCTTGGGATAAAGAGGCCTAGCCATAGATACTAATCACCCTAGGATCAATAGGCCTCGTCTGACTCAATAACCCTTTCAAGCCAACAAGCCTAGCTAGAATTACCCTACTCTAGGTTGATCTACTAGTACTGCATCCTTCTACTATCTTCTTCACTCCCTCTTTAGAGAGATGTCCTTTCGAACTATGCCAAGATTGTCTCTAAATTATTCAAACTTTACACTAGAAAAAGGCTTAATCAACACATATTCCACTTGTTCCTTTGTAGGAACATACTTGAGCTTTGCAACTCCCTTCTGCACCATATCCCAGATGTAATGATATCTAACTTTGATATGTTTCAAATTATCATGAAACACCAAGTTTTATGTCATATTGATACAACTATGATTATCAAAAATGATATCAATAACATCTATCTCTGCATCAAATAATGTTTTCAACATCTTGTGAATCTAGGTTGCTTCACTACAAGCTGAGCTTACTGCAATGTATTGAGCTTCTTCCGTTCTAAGTGAAACACTAGAATACTTTCTACTGAACCATGTGATCATGCCTGATACCAAATTAAAACAACATCCCAAAGTTCTCTTTCTATATTCTTCACTTCTTTCCCAATTTGAATCGATAAATCCATGTAATCTGATCTCGCCATTTGATGCATATCTGGGACCATAATCTAAAATCCCCTTTAGATACCTCATTACATGTTTTTCTCCTACTAGGTGAATATGTTTGGGATTATTCATATATTAACTTATAGTGTTTACAAAAAAACATATATATGGTCTTGTATTGGTTAAGTACATTATAGAACCAATAATATGTCTGTATAAGGTGGCATCTATTGTTTCTGAATTGTCATCATTCAATAACTTCAAATTTGTTGTCATCAAAGTAGTCATAGCCTTGCAATCTATCATCCCAAATATCTTTAGGATTTCTACTGCATATTTTCCTTAGTTTAGGAAAATATCGTCTAAATACTGCCATACTTCAAAACTTAGAAAATAGTGCATCATTCCAAGGTCTTTCATCTCAAATTCTGCAGCGAGCTTCTTCTTACATTAGTTGATGGGATTATCTTTGCATATTAAGAATACGTCATCTACATACAATAGTAATATCATAAGTCCATCACCCTCAACTTTATAGTATCAGTTGGACTCTGCTTTATTCTTGGTAAATCCCAAACTCATAAGGAATCCATTAATTCTTCCATACCATGCTCTAAGTGCTTGCTTTAACCCATATAATTCCTTCTTGAGTTTACATACATGAGTTTTTTGATCATCTGTCTCAAAACCTTGCGATTGTTTGATATATACTTCTTCTTCTATCAATCCATTTAGGAAGGATGTATTTACATCCATATGATGTAATTTCCACTTCATATTGGATGGTAAGGAAAGGATGGTTCTAATTGAGGTGTAACTATCCACTGGTGAAAAGGTCTCCTCATAGTCAATTCCTTCCTTCTGGGAGAATCTTTGATCTACGAATATTTCCTTGTACTTCTCTATACTACCATATGCTGAGTGATTTGTCTTGTAAATCCATTTCTAGGATACTGCTGACTTGTCAGTTGGTCTTGGTAGTATTTCCCATTCATCATTCTTTATACTGGATTGATATTCCTCAACCATAGCATCAACCCATTCTTTCTGCTTTTTTGCTTATTCAAAACATGTTGGATCTTTATAAACGAGATCACACATCAAAGCCACATAACTAGGGAATGGATTTGGATTATTTCTTTGTCTGATGGTTCCTTTTGGGACACCATGTCTTTTTGCTTCTTCAATTACTTCACGAGCCCAAGAAGGCCTTCTCTTACATGAGATTATTTCATTGGGAAATTATTCAGGTCTTTGAGGTTCTGTTATGTCATGATACTCAATCATTTATTCTTCTTCTTCGTTTCTAATTGGTTTTGGACCTTCTGCAGCTCTGGGAGTTTCATGCTCCTCTTCATCTTCCTTGTATTTCTTTGTTTTTATGACGGTTGTATATTCGTTAAAGGAGACAACTCTGCTTAGTTTAATTTGACGATATCCTGGGATATAGATTTGACAATATTTTGATTGCTCACTATATCTTACAAACAATCCCTTCTTTCCTGAAGTGTCTAGATTTGATCTTTTCTCCATGGGAATGTGTATGTATATCGAACAACCAAATATATTTAAAAGATTGACTTGAGGATTTTCTTCAGTAGACATCTCCTACAGAGTCTTGTTTCCAAGGGTATTGTGGGAGATTATATTATGTACATATACTGCTATTCTGGCTGCTTCTTCCCATAGGTACATAGGTATATTTTGATCATGGATCATAGCTTTTACAACTTCCATGATAGATCTATTCTTTCTTTCTGCTACACCATTTTTTTGTGGATTATAGAAAATGGTGATCTCCCTCTTAATCACAACTTCTTTGCAGTACTCATTGAATTCACTTAAAGTGAATTATCCTCCATTATCCAATCTTAAGATATTGATCCTCTTTTTAGATTGGTTTTCTACAAGGTCCTGAAACTCTTTGAACCTTTCAAACACTTCATCCTTCTTCTTTAAGAAATAGATCCAAGTTTTGCAGGAGTATTCATCAATAAAGGAAGCATAGTAAACATACCCTCTTAATGAAGTGGTTTGCATTGGCCCGCATATATATGAATGAATAATATCTAAGATCCCTTTTTCTTTGTTGTCACTGTTTGGATACGGTTTCTTAGTATTCTTTCCATGTTCACATCCTTTTCACACTCCTTCATGATCTATCCGAATCTATGGTAAACCTTTCCCACAATTGGCAATGCTTTGTAATGTATATGAGCAAGTGTATTGTGCCATAAATAACATGGGATTATGGTACTAGTCATTAATGCTCTACATGTCCCTTTAATCTATAGTGTCCTCCTTCTTCAACTCCAATAACTACTGCATCATATATAGTTTTTCCTTTTGTCCACATGAGGACTTCTCCATCCACAAAAGAAACTATGGACCCTTTCTTATCTAAGGATGAGATATAAAGAAGGTTCTTCTTTAATCCTGGGAAATACAAGACATCCTTCATCTTCATGGACTTTCCAGAATCCAACTTATAGGAGGCTTCTCTGATTGCTTTGATGGGATATTGGTAATCATCTCCAAGCATTACTTTGTGTGGGTACTCCTTTTGTACAAGACATGAGAGTGAGTCCTTGTAACCTATCATGTGCTTGGAGGCACCACTATCTACTAACCAAGTGTCATTTTCTGGTGAGACTGAATCTTGGAGCATAGAGATCAAGACATATTCTTCATAGGAATATTCATTTTTCTTAGCTCTTTCCTCATCTTCTTAATCATTGTCTTCAGCAGCACGGGCCTGAAATATTTTGTTCTTCTTCTTCACTTGTTCTGCATTCATGGTGTTACGGAGAGAAATTCCTATGGCTTGGGGTACCACAACAGACAGCTTAACTCCAGAAATCAATCCTTTCCTATATGCAAGAGAAACCAAACAACTAACACTAAAGGATCTCGATTCATACCTTATTCTGGACTGTTGGTGTAGATCCTCGTTGATCTTTCCAACTTCAGCTTGAATTGATGAATTGATTCCTCAACATTCAATAAACAAGACAAGCATACTATATATAATTGTGTTAGCTCTACTCTAGCATATATAATCAATAAAATATAAGCATTTGGAATCATCCATGGATAAAATATTCATTCAAACACACATTATTGGACAGGAAAAGATATTTCTATTGATATAAAATCAAAGATTACAATGAATACAACCTCTGTCGGCACATCTGCGAATTGGAGAAACTGAGTCCCCCACTTGGGCCTCCACCACTTCAATCCTCCATCTCTTGATAGCAAGCTCACAAGCAAAAGGTAAGCTTGGGAAGAACACAAAAGTGCTCCAAGGGACAAAGGGGATGCAGACTCAAGCACACGTTTCGAAAACAATGGACTATAGTTCTCTTGCTCTTAATTTCTCATATGCCTTCAATGTATCCAAAGGGTTCCTTATATAGCTCATCAATGGGGTAATGAAAGGTTGAATCCAAGCGATCTGAAGGCATATGGAAGGCTAGGAGACAAGTGAGTTGGATCCACATCAAGGAAAACTTCAAAAGAATTTGGATTTTTGCACACATCTCGATGTACGCAGTTTTAGAGGTCAAACCCACGTATATACGCGATAAAGGGTTTAAAAGTCGCGTATGGCAATTTAAGCAGGTTTGTAGGGATGGTCTAGGAAACATCAAAGGAACAAAAATGGTCCATGGGGTCTAAGGAGTCTGCATAGGGATAGGGAAGGCCATAAAAGTGTGATTCACCATGTGTGGTAAAATCAACTATAACAGATGCCACCTAATGTGTGAGGTCAAAGGGGTCATACAATGGTCGAAATACATTATAAGTCCATCCCATAAATGAAGTGATGAAGAACCCAGTGGAAGAACCAACCACCCAATCAGCACTATACAATGATAAAACTCTGCATATAATTGTGAATACATAGAGCAGTCCTGGATACATAAGAGTACAATGGCCATGAATAGGCATGATACAATATGACATATGTGGTCATCGCCACGTACAATATACATAGATCAGATTCTCCATGATGAAGATATACAAAGGATCATGATCTCCATGAAGATTGCAGATATACAATGGATCAAGATGTCCATAATGGTTGGAAATATCTGACATCTACTGGAATCTAGTCACGAGAGCTGAAATCTCATGAACACTGGAACGATCAAGGAGGTAGCATATATGAGATGCCACCAATCTGGAAGGTCTTCTACACAAATCGCTATGAGTACATGTCCTACTATGTGAATAGAGGTGTCGAGGTTGAACATAGTAGTCCATCTTCTGATTACCGGTCATTGATTTATACCGTTAACAGACACGAGTTCACCCACCAATAATGAAAATGGGAATCAAGGTACTAGAGTGCAAACTAACAAGTGTGAATAAATGTGTTGAGGTCGAACACTTGAGAGGATCAATCGATCAGGGGACATTGATGTATTCCCAAAATTGTTGATGGCGAGAGAACCTGCCACTAATGACTGCAAGTCTCAAGGAACTCAAAGATGACTCTAGATTCCTATCCCAGAATAAATGATCTGAAGTCGATGGGATGAAATCCGCTGGAAGGAGGGCATTAAGGCATCCCCCATCATCCAACACGAGGTACTCAACAAAGCTATATAATGTGGAAGGATTTTATCATAAAGTGCAAGAACTAGAAACTGTACCGGGAATGGCCGACTCAGGTTTCAACTTCCTTCGAACAAGAGCATAACAGAAAATGGTGACTGAATATAGGCAGCATAGACTCGATATGCAAAACTGGGACATCTCTACGACACAGGAGGCATCGACAGAGGCTCCATAGGGACTGGAAGCTTAACCAGTCAGTGGAGATAAACTCAGATAAACGAGTACAACTCCTAAAGTCAAACTATTAACCCAACCAATGGATGTGATATACAGTGCTCTATTCGAAGGTGACATGACTCGAATGCTACCAAGGATAACATCTTTCCTTGTCCGGCTTTTTGGTTTTTTAATTTTTTTGGACTTTTTCAAATATTTGAAAAGCTTGAAAAATAATAAAACTGCTTTAAAGTTACAGACTAGGAGGAGACGAGTGTCAAAAAGGGCAAACAAACTAGTTCCAAGCAATGGAACATACCTATGCTCAATGCAAGGATACATGTGTAGGATAACGACACTCGGGGGAAAGTCCCCTCCCGGTAAAACATGGAATCAAGCTGCAAAGGATGTATAAAATGGCTCTGTGTGGCTAGACATGATACAAGCTTAGGCTATATGGATGATACTCAAAGTCAGGGAAGCCGACATAAGGCTCAATGAGGCAGGAGAAGCTCATGATAATGCAATTACAACTTGACATAGGGGAATCCGGGGGAAATAGGCCAACACAAGATCAAGAGGAGTATGAGGCTCTTGTGAAATGTCATGGAAATACTATACAATAGGCTCCCACACCCTAAAGGACAAAACTATTGGCATGGGCACCAAATGCAAATAAGGCGCTAACTAGGGTACCCATGTAAGGTCAATCTCTACCATTCAAATCATGCCACTTCTAAAACAACAAGAAGGTTCTGTGACAAGATAGAGTGCGTTCGTACCTATGGTTATGATGAAATAGTCATAAGGTCATGCAAAATGCAAATGGTGGTGAAACCTAACCTAAATGCCAGTATAGACATGATACCTGAAATCGGCACGAACGGGTCAACCCAATGGTCGAAACGACGCTCAAAACGGTCTCCTACATCATATATTAGTCAAAAAAGGTCCAAAAGGATTAGAAATGGTCCAAACTATAGAAAAGGGGGTAAAAATTTTCAAAAATTTCTATAAATAGTAAAAAATTCAAAACATTATATAACATTTGAAATTTTTACCCAATTGAGCTCAAAACTTCAACAGCAAATTCTGGGAGATCCAGCCGGCAGAATCCACTACCGTTTTTTCCAGGTAATTACCCATGCCTTGCTCTTTCATTTTCATGCAAATTTTATAATTTTCCATGGTCAAATCAGGATTCTAGGCCATTCCAAAGTGCACGCTATGGCCCACGCAGAAATTGAGGGTTTTTCCGCGTATAGGGCTGGATATACGCGGAAAATGCCCTCAAAGTTGCATACATACACGACTGTTTAGCAAATAGTCGCATATGAGGCCGCATTCAAGGTTTTTTAAGTGTTCTAATGACTCAAACTTGAATTTAATGTGTAGGATGGTTCTAGGATGGAGAGAACGTGAGCATGAGGATGTAGAAGAAGCATTTTGTGGTGATCTAATGGCACAACAGGCTCTTTGTGCATGTGGGCTCTACAAGTTTATGTGTCTTTGTGGCTTAAGGGCCAAACCAAGACTGCTACAGATGCTAGTAGACTACTGGGATCTAGAATCAGAGTCTTTCGAGATTGATGGGATGTCCCTCACCATAGAAGTGGAGGACATATACTTTATTACTGGACTTTGCCGATAGGTTGAAGTGGTGAACTTATGGTCTCGCGGTCCCAGAGGTGGCCTCACCATTGATGAGTACATAGCCGTGTATTGTTATCCGAACACAGAGAAGTTCAGGAGTCAGATCCCAACTAACTCCATACAAGTGCTAGGCCTAAAGGCCATACTACTGACACTGGGCAGGATAGCAGGGTTAGCTTCACTCCACCAGGCCTCTGATGTTCTATGCAGTGGAGTGCATGAGACCCACTATATACGATTGGAGCACTGCACTACTGGGCAACATGAAACACCAGCTCAGTGAGTGCAAGATGGGTAGAGTACAAAACTTCGGTTTCAGTAGCATACTGAGCATGTTTTTCTTCGAGTGTGTTTTAGGATTGAGCCCTAGAGTTGACGTTCCTCTTCACGAGGTTTGAGATCCGGCCCAACGACGTTGGGAAGATGCGATGCGCAGAATGGGTGGAGGTAGGGTTTCAAACCCCTATCCAACTGATTTCTTTCCATGGTGGTGACAGCAGATAGTTGCCATCGATGATTACCCCTATGCGGGGATAGATTTCCGGGGAGACCCCAACATGCCATTACCACCAGAATCGGCATACGGTGACATTGGTAATGAATCCCAACCCTCTTTTTAATATTTTTTGAGTTATTTAATTTTTTGTGTTTTTTGATATATGGAATCAGAAAGACATGTTTTTGCATGGAAACACATAGTGACATCCTATCATGTGTATGCAGATGTAGGACCATGGCGGCCTAAAGGGTTCCCTTGTCATAGACGGAGGGGAAGAGGAGATGACATTACGGGTGTGGATGCAGAGCAGATGCTCCAAAGCATTCATACCGACTTCGTGAGGCTGACACACAGGGTGCCCATGGCGCAGGTCGAGGACCTGCAGTGTTAGGTGGTGGGTGTGCCACGAGCATGGGTGCGGTTATTCAGACGGATGGCTAGAGCTATGGTGACATTCCACGATCAGAACCCCCCTCCTCCTCCCCAGGTTTAGATACCTGGGAGTGATACATTTTGTACTACCATGTATTTATATTTTGGTAGCTCGAGAGCCCCATTTTTGTATTATGACACTATGTATTATCACATTTTGGATGTTTTAATGAATTTTTTTTATGATGATCGGTTTATTTATTTACATGTGTAAAAATTTATGTTTGTGATGAGCTTACTGTCTATGAAAAAAATGCCAATCTAACACGTAGTTAGCATATGAGTCAGCAACTTGATTATTAATTCTTGGAACATGTATGTATTTTATGTTTTCAAATTTCCATTCTAACAATATCACATGTAAGATTCTCTGTAATAATGTTGAATCTCTAACATTATACAAGCCATTAAGCCGTCACAATCAACACTCAGCCTCTGCTGCTTGGGTGATTTATACTCCTATGGGTCAGGTATTGTCTTCAGGAGGTGTATGTTTGAGGCCCTCTTCAAACAATGTTGCTGAATATAGTGCTGTTATAGAGCTTCTACGATATTCCATTTCACATGGTGTTCTCTCTCTTGAGGTACGTGTTGATTCAGAGTTAGTAGTGGTACCACAAATAACTCCAGCGGAGTCGCTAATTCTGTTACAGAGAAAAATTCCTATGGCTTGGGGTACCACAACAGACAGCTTAACTCCAGAAATCAATCCTTTCCTATATGCAAGAGAAACCAAACAACTAACACTAAAGGATCTCGATTCGTACCTTATTCCGGACGGTTGGTGTAGATCCCCATTGAGCTTTCCAACTTCAGCTTGAATTGACGAATTGCTTCCTCAACATTCAATAAACAAGACAAGCATACTATATATAATTGTGTTAGCTCTACTCTAACATATATAATCAATAACATATAAGAATTTGAAATCATCCATGGATAAAATATTCATTCAAACACACATTATTGGACAGGAAAAGATATTTCTATTGATATAAAATCAGAGATTACAATCCTCCATCTCTCCCACTTGGGCCTCCACCACTTCAATCCTCCATCTCTCGATAGCAAGCTCACAAGCAAAAGGTAATATTGGGAAGAACACAAAAGTGCTCCAAGGGACAAAGGAGATGTAGACTCAAGCACAAGTTCCGGCAACAATGGACTATAGTTCTCTTGCTCTTAATTTCTCATATGCCTTCAATGTATCCAAAGGGTTTCTTATATAGCTCATCAATGGGGTAATGAAAGGTCAAATTTGAGCGATCTCAAGGCATATGAAAGGATAGGAGACAAGTGAGTTGGATCCACATCAAGGAAAACTCCAAAAGAATTTGGATTTTTGCACACATCCTGATGTATGCGGTTTTAGAGGTCAAACCTGCGTATATACGCGATAAAGGGTTTAAAGGTCGTGTATGGCAATTTAAGCATGTTTTTAGGGATGGTCTAGGAAACATCAAAGGAAAAAAAATGGTCCATGGGGTCTAAGGAGTCTGCATAGGGACATAGAAGGCCATAAAAGTGTGATTCACCATGTGTGGTAAAATCAGCTATAACACATGGGACAATTTATAGCAATGTGTCTGATCTTATGACAAGTGAAGCTTTCATAATTTTAGATGTATTTCTTGGACTTCTTAAACCCTTGATATTTTCTAGGAGGATGGTCATAGCTCTTTCTCTTGTTCTTTCCTTTGGTATGGATTGCCAAAGTTTGATCCTCATTTTCATTTAGTTGCTCTTCTCTGGCTGCTATTCTTTCTTCTTCTTGACTCACATTCTTCCCATAACTATTAGAACTTGGCTAGTCTTCTTCTTGAACATATTCCTTGGATAAAGGATTCCCAATATCTTAGAAGACCATTCAAGGTGGTCATTACAATTACTACTTCTTCAACCATATCACCAATAGCTTCCAACTGGTCCTTGATTTGATATACCCTTGTGAATTATGTTTGCATTGTTTCTGAATTTTGAGCCTTTAAACTTTTGAGGTGATTCCTCAAGGTCATATTTCTATTGATATTTCTTCCTTCAAATAAGATGGATAAAGCATAAAAAATTTCCTTTGGTGTCCTCCTTGGGGATACTTAAGGAATCAAGTTATCTTTGATGGAATCTTCTATGATCCTCTTAGACTTGATGATATCCTTCTTGTATTTGGCTTTTGCTTCATCTTCTTCTGGATCTACAACTTCCTCCTTTATAAATCCTTCTAGATCATTTTTTTCTAGGATGATCATGATCTAATACTTCCATGCTATGAAGTTTTCAGCACCTTCAAGCTTGTTATCTAGATTGGTAATCTTTTTCATATTTTAACAGAATGAGAACTTCAAATGGAGTTAGAGGAAGTAATACTTACTTGATGAATACAACTTATGGTTGACCTTCTTTGGGATGACCTAGGGTTTGATGAAGAAACCCTAATTTTCTAGTTGAGATCATTGGTAGGGATGAGTGATGGAAAATATGCACCTTCCCAAGGTGATCTAGTTTGTATCTTAATTTTTTTGAGATTGATTATGGAGACTCAAGAAAACTGAAGCCTTAGTTCTTCCCAGTAGCAGTGTCTAGTCCAAAATTGAAACTTTTTGGAGTTCAATTATGTTTTCAGAGAAAGAAGCACCCTTTTGGGGTGAGTTGAGTGAGCCCTCTTTTAGGTTTCATCTGTCGAGGGACTTGTTCTAAATGACAAACCCTAGATGTGTAGTGTATCCTTTCAAGGTGGCTCTGATACCATGCTAAGTTTTCTTAATTACTTAGATGATATCTTAAAACAATTTTCAATAGTAGGATCACTGAAATAAAAACAAGCACAGTAACGAAAAGAACACAAATATTTCCTTGGGGAAACCACAAGGGAGAAAACCCCGAAAAAATTTCTTAGTATAGAACTCAACCAGAGCAGTGTAAAACCCAAGACAACTGCTTCTCTCTTCTTCCTGGCGCACTTGTTATTCTCTCTCTTGCAAACTTGCTTGAGTGAGTGTGTACAAATGAAGGGGATTGCTTGTATAGTAAGACACCAAAAATATTATTTATTATAATGACACTTGGGTACTATTGACCTGACTTACATCCGAATGTTTACATTGATTCTTTCAATGACCATTAGATGACCAAACTCGTATCCTGAAGGATGAATACAATAAATACATATGAAATATATTCTGAAGTTACAATACTTTAGAATTTGAAACCCTCTGCCATTATTTGGAAAGCTCTGTTTATTAACTAGTTGAGCTGTCCTAGTAACTAGTTTTGCTAGTTTGACACCCAAATCAATTCTAATCCTTCTTAAAACTTTGATTTTGAAACTTGACGATATTAGAGATTTAGTTTTCATATGTTGGTATTCCAAGGATATTGGAAGTAGACTTCATCCTGGATTATGATCGAAACCTAAATGGTCCTAACACTTTAGGCATAGGATTCTTGAGATCAAGCATTTCCCATATTTCCTTAATTTGAAATTATGTATTTGCTCACATTTGATATATATTTTTAGACTTTCCACTCACCTTATAGAGACAATCACTAATCCTATGTGATGTTAGAAAAACTCTTTTGTGCATTAAGGTTGATTCATGCAATTCTAGTCTCATCTCTAGTACCTAGGTTTGCGTGTTTTATGAATTGATATTAAGTTGATCTATTGCTTGAGTTAGCATTCCAAAAATAATAAAGGTACATTATAGTGGTATCAGAGCATGGTCCTTTGAAATTTGTCTTGATATACGTTGATGATTCCTAAAAGAGATCCCAACCCAAAGCAAAAAAGGCCCGAAGAGATTTTCATTGTTAAAGAAGAGGATGTCAATTCCATCCAAGGTGATATTCAAGGAGAGAAAGGAGGTATGGATGAAAAAGGAATAAGCACGGAAGAGAAGGATGAGATATTTCCAAAAATCATTTTGAATTTATGGATAAATTCACCCAAGTGCAAACAGAAACAAGAGACATTTTGTCTATATCAGTGACAAGAAAGAGGGGGAAGTCAACAGTTTTGGTTCCCATAAAGAGGAGAAGAGAATATTCAAGGAGAATTTTTTTTCTAAGAATGGACCCTATAATAGGCCACATGAATTCAAATATTTACCAAGGTATATTATGCCTAAGTTTCTGGAGCGTAGGGTGGAGGAAATTGAAACACAATTTGAAAGAGTCACACCACTAGAGGTTCAAGTTACTGAATACATAGCCTTCAATGAAGAGTTCAAAATATATTTGACCTTCATATATTATTGTAATTACCAAGATAAGGTCAAAATACAAGGAGGCAATAGAATGCGTACTCAAAATTTTGAGTTGCAGAGAACCATAGGAAAAATCTCCCTTCCCTACTTTGATGGATATGCAAAATGCACCGCTAGATCTTGGGTGCAAAAGTTAGATACTTATTTTCAATTGAATCCAATGATTGAAAGGGATACCATTAATTATGGACACTTTGCATTTGGAAGGAGATGCAAGTGATTGGTGGTTTCATGGGTTAAGGACTTTCGGGCATGATACTATAACTACCTATGAGGACTTCACCAGAAGGTTGGTGAATAGGTTTGATAGAAGAGATCTTGATATGTCATTAGGGAATATTGCTCAATTGAAGTAGTCTAGAACTCCACATGCTTACATTTCATAATTAAAAAAAAGTTGTTTTCATGGGTGATGATGTATCAAAAGCTTGATTATTTCTTTTTTTTACATAAGGACTAGTAGAGCCATTTAAGGGTTTTGTTAAATCTAATCAACCTGCTACACTGCAGGATTCCATGGATAATACCTGAGATATTCAAGATGCTATTCCAAAAACCATATTTCCACCAAAGAGTATTTTTCTCTCTAAGTTCAAGGATAAGGGACCTTTTCAAAAGGGCCTAAGTGGAAATTTTAAGAGGGATAAATTCTCTAAATACCGTGATGAAATGAGAAGGAAGAAATTGTGTTTCTCATGCTAGGACCCATGGGTTCTTGGCCAAAAATGTGCTAATGGGAAAGCACATTATATTGAAGTTTTTTCTGAGAGTGAATATGAAGAAGAGAATGGGGATCAACCAATAGATGCAGAGGAAAATTTTGAACCAGCTAAGGAAGAGCAGCCACATCTGGATTCCAGGAAGATTGTTATTATGTCTGGAGTACCAATGTTTCATATTCTCAAGTTCAAGGGAGTAGTATAAGGTCAAAGGGATACTATTTTGGTGGATGGTGGTTTCACAAATAAATTTATTGATGCTGCAATGGTGGACAAAAGGAAGCTTCACATTGAATCTTTTGATGGATTCACTATCATAACCCCTGGGAATTGTTCCATGGACTACACAAAATGGATTCCCAAAATGAAAGTTTCTATTGGGGACTATATAGTGACATACAATTTTTATATGGTGAATGTGGATGACACTAACATAGTGTTGGCACTCCAATTATTTTTTTCAATTGGTGAACATTCTATGAACTACCAAGTTTCGAAAATAAAGTTCAAGAATTTTGATAGAAAACAAATTGTTTTGAAAGGTATGAATACCTATACAAATCAAGTGGTATATTCCCATAATATGAGATATATATTAATGCATGGGGAAATAGAGTGGGCTTCTGAATGTTTCATTGCATCCGAAGAATCAACCATAGACATTTCCCAACATCTAGAGGACATAAAGGAATTTCTCAAGAGGTATGAGAAATTTTTTGGAGATACTCCTCCAGGAAGACAACCAACTAGAGGAGTTGAGAATTTGATAGAGCTGGAGATAGGGACACTTCCTATCATGATTAAAACAGACAAAGTTTAGTTTTTCATCATATAAGTTAGCATTATGATCTTAGGATCTTTTCACTGAGAGAATAACAAGCACAACAATAAAACATAAGCGCATCACAAGAGACAAGAGACACAAAGAGTTTTCTTCAGGGAAACCATAAAGGAGAAAACCCCACAACTTCCTCAAAGATAGAATCAGCACCAAAATGGTAAAACCAGAAAACAATAAGATGCACTCCCAACAGCAGTAGTCTTCTTCTTCTGTCTAGTCCTAGTATTTCCTTCCTCACTAATGCGCCACACTTAAGTGAGTGAGTGATGTGTGTTGCAAGTGATAAATAGAGAGACTCTCACTCTCTATTTATATTATTTTGTTCACTTGAAGTGCACTCCAACATGTCGACCTCACTTAACAATTACTTACTAGAGCCGACATCTCTAGGAGTGTCTAATAACCCTAGTGCCCCACCACTTGTGGGGACTTTGCCTCCTCCAACCAATAGGAGGGTAACACAATGGTGAGGACTATTGCCCTGACTTACAATGACTCACCTAGGGTCGACTTCACTAGGATAGTCTAATAACCCAAGGGCCCCACAACTATGGGGACTTTAACCCTTGACCAATATGAGGGTTACCCACAATGACTTGACATGACTTTCTCATTATATAAACTTCCTGATCGGAACATCGGGGCATGACATGACTCAAGTACATTACAATACATCCCGGAATAAACATCGGGTTACAATAGATAAGAAATACATTCTGAAGTTACAATTACATCAACACTCCCTCTTAACTAGGAAGGTATTTTCTCGACACAATATATATCAGCACAAGTCTTCTTCTTTGTATCATCTGGTTCATCGTCAAGTCCTCGTCATCTTCAAGTCATCTTCGTCTTCAAGTCATATTTCATTTTTCAAGTAATCTTTCATTTGGATCTGAATCATCACTCGATCTAGATCATTGTCACTGAATCATACTCGATCGTCACTGGATCATACTCGATCTGGAACATCATCACTATATCTAGATCATCCGATCTAGATCATCATCACTGGATCTAGATCATCTCTCGATCTAGATCATCACTGGACTGGATCTGGATCATCACTCGATCTGGATCTGGATCTAGATCATCTCTCAATATGGATCATCACTGCTGGATCTGGATCATCACTTGATCTGGATCTCTCGGAGTCATCATAACTAGATCTGGATCATAGCTCGATCTGGATCATCTCTGGTCATCATCATGTGTGTACTATCTAGTCATGGGAAGTTCTACAGAGCCAACCCTTTTTCATGCTGGTTGTCGGCCTAGCCACCAGGTAGGTCTTTGCCCAGCACTTACATCTGACCTGCTCGTCAGAAAGGCACACCCAACACTCACATCTGATCATGTAGTAAAATACAATCACATCAGAAAGGCCCATCACTCACATCAGAAAGGCCCAACACTCACATTCACCAGTATGGTAGGACATCACATCACTAACATCTGTGAAAAGGCTTAGCACTTGCATCCATCCAAACAAGAACACATCCTATCACAGTGATGGAAGGGATTGCACTCACATCTGACCTGGTAGGAACTGAATCCTACACCCTCGTCAGAATGGCCCCTAGTCCCTGATTGAGCTACCTGGTAACGGACCAGGTGCCTCCACTCTCCCTGAGAGTGGCAGTTGCCCTTACATCTGTCCGAACTCGACAGAATGGCGTGCACTCACATCTGACCTAGTAGGAACTGAATCCTACACCCTTGTCAGAATGCCCCCCAGTCCCTGAATAAGCTACCTCGTAACGGACCAGGTGCCTCCACTCCCCCTGAGAGTGGCAGTTGCCCTTACATCCGACCTACTCGTCGGAATGGCCAACACTCACATCTGACGTGGAAGGAACTAAATCCTTTAGCCATGAATAGAATGGTTCAACCCTTACATCTGACCATGGAAGGAACCAATCCTCTCACCATGTCAAAATGGATCTCTCAGTCCCGGAATGAGTGTTCCTGGTAACTGAACAGGTGCCTCCATTCCCAGAATGGTAGTCAGCACTCATATCTGACATGGAAGGAACCAAATCCTCTCACCATGACAAAATGGCTCAGCCCTTACATCTGACCTGCTCATCAGAATAGCTCTGGGACTCATCACTTTCTCTTGGAGGAAACCTCGATCTGGAGAACACCAAGCTTCTCCCTGAAGTACTCGAACTTCACTCTGGCTAATGGCTTCGTCAACACATCAGCTATCTGATCCTCTGTCGCAACATACTGGAGCTTCACTGCTCCTCTCTGCACCATATCCCTGATATAGTGATACTTGATCTCGATATGCTTCGACTTGTCATGGAACACTGGATTCTATGACAACTTCATGCAACTTTGGTTGTCACAATGTATACAAGTAGCATCCAACTGGAGATAAAATATATCAGACAGTAGCTTCCGCAGCCATACTGCCTCACAACTAGCTGAACAAGTTGTGACATACTCTGCTTCAGCTATACTCAGTGCCACATAGGATTGCTTCCTGCTAAACCAAGAGATCATACCTGATCCCATACTGAAGCAACACCCTGAAGTGCTCTTCCTATTGATGGCACTGCCTGCCCAATCTGAATCAACATAACCCTCCAGGTTAATCTTCTGATTTGCATCGTAATTGAGCCCATAATCAATTGTACCCCTGCATGCTTTGCAACCATCAGGTGAACATGTCTCAAATGTCTTCACAGCAAAGCAAATATCTGGTCTCGAGTACATCAAGGACCCAATCATCTATACATCGTAGCATCAACCGTCTCTGATGAAGCATCACTTAACAGCTTCAGGTTCGATGCCACATGTGTGGTCATGCAGTCCATCATCCTGAACCTATTCAGGATCTCTACTGCATACTTCCCTTATCCACACCTCCATGCCTAGAAAATAGTGCATTGACACATAACAGGAGCATCACTGGTCTTCCGCCTTCAACCTTGAAGCAAAGGTTGGAATCCACTTTACTCTCAGTAAATCCTAGAGTCATCAGTAATCTGCCCATCCTATCATACCATGTCGAACCTCAAGATATTCTGTAGTCACTCCCTCTGAAGCGAAGCATCATACTCCCTCTATCTTCTGTGCTCTATGCACTGAAAACATTCTATACCGGAGTGACAACTAGCTTCCTATGCTACTAATATTCTATGTGATCATCTAGTGTATAGACTTGCATCTTCAACCTTGTAGCAAAGGTTAAGATCTTCATCAGGTTCATCATGTATGTGTTTCAACTCTTATTGGCTGCAAATGTCTCTTCGTAGTCTAGGCCTTCTTTTCGTGAGAAGCCTCGTGCTACGAATCTTGCTTTGTATCCCACGATGTTTCCATCTACTGCATGATGGAACTATGAACTTCTCTTCAGGTCTTGATACTACACCCTGACATCATTCTTCTTGAACTGGTCTTCCATTTCTTCTTAGTTACTTCTTTATGGCTGGAAGGTTCTGCATCAATGATGTCACTGCATTCATCATATTTATTCTTTGTTTTGAAATGTCGTCACTTGTTCTTCGGAACAAGTCTTCATTCTTCTTTGCTTGTAGGTGATTATGTATGCGATCTTTCCTACAAGTCAAATGCATTTGTATGGTTAGAACATTTCATAAGGAATATTCATACTGGCAAATACTTATGCATAAATATATGATCATGCAACTACTTTAGCCAATACAACATTCATCCATATCTTACTGAAACTTTCTAGATGCCTTCCATCTCTACCAGGACAACATTGAGATTGTGCACTAATCCAATATGTCAGCAAAGAGGTTTCATTCTAGATAAGTAGCAATGGAGAATTTGTATAGCACCATGAGCTACTTACCCATCACATGCATATTAGTGGTATACTGTCGTTAATGCAAACATCCTATCATGCATGATACATCAACTAAATATAAACAAATGCATAACAAAACAATATCATGAAATGACAATTGAATACTTATCTTTATTTGTTTCGTGGGTATACTCCTTCTTGAGCCTTCAGCTTCATCGTCTTCTTCATTCATGATAGCATCGTTTCTTATCCAAATTCTAGGATGGATAAGAAGTTCTTCAAGAGTTGAGATCTTCATATTCCCCATCGATTGAGGGATCTTCTTTGGATGGTGAGAGCTTGATCTTCAATTTCTTCCATCTTCTCTTCTCTTCTTATGAGTCGAGCTTCTTCTTCTTCCCAGAGTTTGCTGAAAGTAATCAATTCCTTCTGGAACACATTCCTTGAATGAATGAATTCCATGATCCTGGGAGGCCATTCAAGGTGGCCATCACCACTTCTACATTCTTCACTTTTTCTTTTACCGCTTCAAGTTGTTCTTGATTTGAGAGACTCTTATGACCGCATGGTCTCTGCATTCTGGATCTTCACATTCTTCAATTGGTTTCTTAAGGTCATATTCTGATTTCTATTCTTTCCTTCAAATAGCTTGGTCAAGGAATCAAAACATCTTTGGTGTCTTTGGGGAGACACTTGTAATACAAGTTGATTCATGACTGAATCAGCAATGATCTTCTTGGCCTTGACCAAGTTCTTCTTGTGTAAGGCTTCTAGCCTTATCTCCCTCTGGAACTGGAACCTCTATACTCATGTAGGTGTCCAATCCATTTTCTTCAGAGAGATCAAATACTTCAATGCTTGGAGGTTGTGAACATCACCAATCTTATCATCAAACTGATGTGATAGATCACTTTGAAATGAGAACCTCAAATGAAAATAGCAAAGGATTAGATCTTACCGATTTGAGGTGACCGTTCTGGTTCCGGAGCTGGCTAATCTAGGGTTTGTCACAGAAACCCTAATTTTCAGAACTTATAATCTTTTAGATATGATTAGATAGACAGATAGATCTCTTCAAATGGAGCTGTCCAATGTACTCCTTTTCTGAAAACAGTGGAGGGAAGCTCCCGGAACAGGAAGCCCTAATTTTCCAATTTCTTCTGTAGCAATTCCTATTACTGTTTCTGTGATATCTCTGAAATTTATGCTCCTCTATGTCTGAAATTTTGTACTGAGGTAACCTCATATGTCCCTGATCCATCAACATAGGTTTCATCAGAATTGGTTTCACCATTTGGGATTTATGATCCTTTTCCCAAGGCGACCTGTTACAGGACTGTTCAAAACAGCGAAGTTGTACGGCATGCCACGTGTCACTGGTTCATATTCTGAGTGTGATATTCTCACCAACAAAATTAAAGTCCATGAAATTTCTGGAACATCTTCAGGAATTCCATTTGGACCTCTGTAGCCCAAGATATTGCAATTCTCCTCAGGTGTCCTGTTTAAGGATGAATTCTGGAAGAGGCTGGAACCCTAACTTGGAGGGATCATATCTCCCAGAATATAGCGAATCGGAGGCTGATTGAGAAAGTGTTACTCAGGATTTTATCTTCAGCCCCTGAAATTTTTAGCTTCTGAGACTTCGTCAACCTCGGAATATAGCGACTGTACCAAAACTTATCAGTTTTAGTATTTAGGGTTTTTCAAGCTCGGGGTCAAACTAGGGTTTGACTTTCCCAGAGTTTCACCCAACCAAATTTCTTGATCCAGGTCTCTAAAATTCGGTTTTGATGAGGAGAACAATCCTATTCTGGTATCACTAAAAAATTCCTCTTCTGTACAAAGCCCTAATTTCCACACCGAAAACTGAAAATGCTAGGAATCAAATTTCGCTTCGATAGAAAGATGCACCCTTCAATGGAGAGTCATCCTAGAATACTTTTGCTGATAGATTGTGGAGAGAGACCCAAAAAGTAAGAATCCCTAGCTTCTGTAGTTGTACAATGTCTTCTTCTCAGGTTAGCTCTGATACCATGTTATTTTTTCATCATATAACTTAGCATTATGATCTTAGGATCTTTTCACTAAGAGAATAACAAGCACAACAATAAAACATAAGCACATCACAAGAGACAAGAGACACAAAGAGTTTTCCTCGGGGAAACCATAAAGGAGAAAACCCCGCAACTTCCTCAAAGATAGAATCAGCACCAAAATGGTAAAACTAGAAAATAGTAAGATGCACTCCTGACATCAGTAGTCTTCTTCTTCTGTCTAGTCCCAGTATTTCCTTCCTCACTAATGCGCCACACTTAAGTGAGTGAGTGATGTGTGTTGCAAGTGATAAATAGAGAGACTCTCACTCTCTATTTATATTCTTCTATTCACTTGAAGTGCACTCCAACATGTCGTCCTCACTTAACAATTACTTACTAGAGCCGACATATCTAGGAGTGTCTAATAACCCTAGTGCCCCACCACTTGTGGGGACTTTGCCTCCTCTGACCAATAGGAGGGTAACACAATGGTGGGGACTATTGCCCTGACTTACAATGACTCACCTAGGGTCGAATTCACTAGGATAGTCTAATAACCCAAGGTACCCACAACTATGTTTAACCCTTGACCAATATGAGGGTTACCCACAATGACTTGACATGACTTTCTCATTATATAAACTTCCCGATCGGAACATCGGGGCATGACATGACTCAAGTACATTACAATAAATCCCGGAATAAACATCGGGTTACAATAGATAAGAAATACATTCCGAAGTTACAATTACATCAACAACAAACACTCCAATAGGCTCAAAGATGAATTCTGATGGACATAAAATAACTTTTTGAATTAGGGTTGATTAGACCAAGTACCAGTCCTTTTGCTTCCTCAGTAGTTTTAGTGAAGAAGAAAGATGGGACCCTAAGGATGTGCATAGATTATAGAGATTTGAATAAGAGAACCATTAATAATAAGTACCTATTGGCCAAAATTTATGTTGGTTGTGGAGGATGATCTTCGAGATTCAGAGATTTCATTCAGTCGTGTTTGTACCCTAGGTGTACTTTACACTCGTTCAACGCCTCGAAAAAGGGGGTTCAAGGGAAAAGCCCCTGAGAAATTGTCTTGGGATGTTTATTGGCCAACATTTTTGCGGACCCATGGTATTGGGTTAACCCTAGTATTTTTCCCATGGTATTTCCCATATAAAAGAAAAGCATTGTAATATGGATGTGTAGGGTATTGTATTGCATTGTATCATTGTAAACAATCTCTGTGATTGTGTGAGAGAGACTATGAGAGTGTGAAGAGGAAGTGCAGTGGTATTGCTGTAGGTCATATCCCTTCATCTTTCTGGACGATAATAAAAGGAATGGAAATTTCTGTGTGGATGTAGCCCATCGTTTGAGTGAACCATGTTATATCTATGTCTCTCTGTAATGTCTTTAATGTGTTTTACATCTTGTTTAATGATTTAATTGTATATCTGTTATTTCTTTGCAGTCTTGTTTTCTAACAATTGGTATCAGAGACAAAAGGTCTATTTGGTTGGTAAAATCGAAGGAAAGAAGGGTTCCTGGTTCGAGTGGGAGCAATGAAAGAAGAGGGAAAGTTTAGGGTCGAGAAATTTAACGGCCAAAACTATTAGTTATGGAAGATGCAAATGGAGGACTATCTGTACCTGTTGTTGGGTGGAAAAGGAAAACAGCTGGTGACTATGAAGGATGAAGAATGGGAGGTTCTTGACAAAAAGGCACTGGGAACAATACGGCTATGCCTGGCTTCATCGGTGGCTTTCAATATATCGAAAGAAAAAACAACAGAGGGTGTGATGAGCACATTGGGTAAGCTCTATGAAAAACTCTTGGCTTAAAACAAGGTATTTTTAATGAAGTGTTTATTTAATATGACTATGTTGGAAGGTGGATCTGTTGCCAACCATTTAAATGAGTTTAATACACTTACTAGTCAGTTAAGTTCTGTAAAAGTGAAATTTGATGATGAGGTTAGGGATCTTCTAATATTGTGCTCATTGCTAGAAAGCTGGAATAGCTTGGTCATGGCTGTAAGTAACTCTATCCCTAGTTCTAACACTCTTAAGTTTGATGATGTTGTTGGTGTTATTCTTAGTGAGGAAATGAGAAGAAAAAACACAGGTGAGACATCAGGTAATGCGTTGACCATGGAGAGAAGAGGGAGAAAAAATGAGATAGGAAGGAGCCCAGGAAATCACAACAAGTCTAAAAAGGGCATATTCAAGTATAGATTTGGAAAAATAGAGTGCATGAACTGTGGTAAGAAAGGACATCTGAAGAAAGACTGCAGAAAACCAAGGAAGAGAGGTGAGAGGTAGCAAGAGACTACTCAGGAAGCAAATGTAGTAGGTGATGTGTTACAAGATGCTTTGATTCTTGCATTAGATAATACTAGTGATTATTGGGTAGTATATTCATGGGATTCATGTCATGCTACACCCCATAGGAAATTATTTCATGATTATTCTCAAGGTGATTTTGGACATGTTTTATTGCGGGATGATGAACCATGTAAAATTGTTGGAAAGGGTAAGGTACGGATTAAGTTAAACAATGCAAGTAAATGGATGCTAAAGGATGCAAGGCACATTCCTGCTATGAAAATAAACCTAATCTCAACAGGGCAGTTGGGACATAGCAGTTGTTTGTCTACGTTTGGAGAAACGTGGTGGAACATCACTAAAGGATCACTGGTAATAGAAAAATGAGACATGGTAGGTACATTATATTTATGTCCTCATAATATTGATTATTCTATCTCTATAGCTTCCATAGAAACAGGTGCAGCGTTGTGGTATCATAGGCTTGGCCACATGAGTGAGAAGGGGATGTATATTCTCCACTCAAGGAAACTGCTTCTAGATGTGATGTAGGTAAGTTTGGAATTCTGTGAAAATTGTGTTTATGGAAAAAATAAGAGAGTTATATTTCTTAGGGTTGGGAAACAAAATAAGAGTGAAAAGTTAGAGCTTGTCCATACAGATATATGGGGACCAGATTGGGTACAATCTCTTGGTGGCTCTCATTATTATGTTACTTTTAACGATGATGCAACTAGAAAAACTTGGGTTTATTTCATTATAAAGAAATATGATGTGTTTGATACTTTTAAGAAGTGGAAATATTTGGCTAAGAATGAGACAGGAACAAGGTTGAAATGTCTCAAATCTGATAATGGAGGTGAGTACTACAGCAAGGATTTTGATAGTTATTGTTCACACAATGGGATTCACACAGAGAAGACAGTCCCTGGAACACCACAAGAAAATGGTGTGTCAAAAAGGATGAACTTAACGATCATGGAGTGTGCAAGGTGTATGAGATTGCATACAGGGTTTCCCTTATAGTTTTTGGCTGATGCTGTAAACACTTTTGTTTATTTATTAATCAAAGGGCCTTCAAGCGCTTTGTATGGTGGGATTCCAGAGGAGGCATGGATAGGTAAACATGTAAAATACTCATTTATGTGAACTTTTGGTTATGAAGCATTTTTCCATATTGATAAAGATGATAGAATAAATCTTGAAGCTGTCAAATTTGAGCATATAGATCTGTAGACAAACACACAACTCACAAAGAAGATCTCACAATTTACTCAGCCATTGAAGAATGAAACAGTGCAAAAGGCTTGCAGCTGTGAATGCTTTCATTAATAAAAAAAGTAATCCAGATAATAATTACAATGATGTAAAATGGCTTTAATAGCCACAAGCAATTCGAATCCACATGAGGAAGTTCGAATTGATGACTCTACTTGACTGTAGGTAACCAAGACTTGTCTAAATCACTATTGGAGGACCCAGTAGTTAACTGTCCTTGTCTAAATCATAACCGGAGTTCTAAAACACAACCAAGTGTTACATTTAGTATTAAATAATGGTTAACTGACTGTGGTAGGTGAGAAAAATGACCCACATGTGTGCAATTAATTAAACCATTATTTAACTGAATGTAGAGAGCTAGAACTGAATGTAACTTACTCATAACTTGGCTTGACTAGTGATTAACTGAAGTGAACTGACCTTGGTTGGTTTCGGCACTCCCAGTTGCTTCCTAAATTGTAGGGATTGATCTAGGAGACTCCTAAACTTATGCAATCAAGTGCAATAAGTGGCAGTGAGCCTCAATTAGTGTTCCCCACACTTTGGTAATTGAAACATGTGCCCCAATTAGGTCAAGTTTAACCAATGGTGCTAATGACTATAAATAGACTGGATGGACTCCCGATTTAGACATGACTCCCGATTTAGACATATGACCAAATTTGGACAAGGGAGGATTAATAATCCTAACACCCCCCCTGAATGCTAACTTGGAAAAACTGTGGGCCCTGGTAATTAAGACCATAGGTCACCCATTACATCAAGTAAAGTAAAGTAACTGCTCAAAAATAAGGTGCTTGGGGAAAAACCACATGGGAAAAAAAACCCCCTTCTAATTAAGCAGGTAGAATCAGGATCAATCTGGTTCTTCTGTGCACAGGTATCCTGGGGCCTGGCATGTGAACCTCTCCATCATTATGTCTGGAGGAATCTTCCTCTTTGGAAGAAGAATGATATGCTCAACTAAATCAGAAATATAGACAACTGTTGGATGAAGACTGGACCCATGTAGAGCAACTGAAGTCAACTGAAAAGTGAGGAACGGTTCTTGAGAATTCAGAGAATGTGAAGAACACTCAAGAAAATGATATGTTGTAGCCATGAACAGAAAACCATGAGTGGTAAGTACAGCCCCAAGTGTTAGGAGCAGGTGTCCAGGCGGATGCAGAAAATCTTCCTCTTTACTAGTTCTGTGAGAAGATGAGCATGTGATCAATGGTAGAGAAGCACTGGGACTGTTGAGAGTGAATGCTGGAGTTCCATAGTCTGATATAGCTTCTGAAATATATAATGAATCACATAATAAAATATCAGCTACCTCATATGAGGAAACTAACACCAAATCCCCATTAGCAGTTTTGAAGAGAAAGTGCGGTACTTGATTTTTCACACCGGAATTGGTGAGAGCAGCTACAAGCATGACTGAATGCTTTTGAATTTTAAAATATGAACCAAATAATATCATATCAGAAAGTAAATCAGATCTAAACAGGTTCAAAGTAGATCCAAAACTGTGAAATGGAATCAAATCCCCAGCAGTAGTTTTGTAGGAGACTTGCGGTACTTGTTTCTTCACACCGTTGATGAGAACAGCTACAAGCAGTACTGAAAGATTATGAATTTGATATATTAAACCAAGCAATATCAGATCAGATCTAAATAAGATCATATCAGATCTAATAATGTTAATATCAGATTCAAATAAATGGTTAACCGTGACGGTCGATGCACATCTTTTTTCTTCTTCAAAATTCTGAATTTTGGTGCATGCAATCCTGCAGGAGTTTGCTGGAAAAACTAGATCATGGGGAGTGAATGGATCACTCTGGTAATCTGATATTTATTCCAAAATATCCAAGGTATCACATATTTGCACACCAGCAGCAACATTAGAGGGAGAAAAATCAAATTTCTCTTCACTTTCGGAAGCAATTACTAGTAAATTTTGCACAGAATTTAAAGGAAAATCACCGGTGAATGTTTGCATGGAAGTGCAGTAGAATTTTTCTTCAATATCAGAGATTAAAATGTCTTCTTCTGTTTCAGCAATATGAGAAGATGAGATATCAGAGATCTCATGAACTTTCGGAGCATCAGGAGAAGGAGTCACTGCATAGAGACTGTCTTCAATTTGAATTGACTGTGTAGAAGCTTCTGCTTCTTCTTTATCTTGAACAACTTCATCAGAGAGAGTGGAGGCTGAGATTTTTGGATCAAGGATGCTTATGGTGCTGGATGTGCTCCATATGCTATCAATTCCAAATGTTTTGTCGAATCTTGTCCAGAGTTCCTTTAGACCTTGTCTCATCAGAGATGAAATCATTTCGAAGTTGTACCTGCAAAACAAAAAAAATGATCCAGTAGGAGATCTGAGGAGGAGAAGTGCCTTGTCCGCCGAGGCTCTGATACCATGTTAAATTTGAGCATATAGATCTGCAGACAAACACACAACTCACAAAGAAGATCTCACAATTTACTCAGCCATTGAAGAATGAAACAGTGCAAAAGGCTTGCAGCTGTGAATGCTTTCATTAATCAAAAAAGTAATCCAGATAATAATTACAATGATGTAAAATGGCTTTAATAGACACAAGAAATTCGAATCCACATGAGGAAGTTTGAATTGATGACTCTACTTGACTGTAGGTAACCAAGACATGTCTAAATCACTATTGGAGGACCCAGTAGTTAACTGTCCTTGTCTAAATCATAACCGGAGTTCTAAAACACAACCAAGTGTTACATTTAGTATTAAATAATGGTTAACTGACTGTGGTAGGTGAGAAAAATGACCCACATGTGTGCAATTAATTAAACCATTATTTAACTGAATGTAGAGAGCTAGAACTGAATGTAACTAACTCCTAACTTGGCTTGACTAGTCATTAACTGAAGTGAACTGACCTTGGTTGGTTTCGGCACTCCCAGTTGCTTCCTAAATTGTAGGGATTGATCTAGGAGACTTATAAACTTATGCAATCAAGTGAAATAAGTGGCAGTGAGCCTCAATTAGTGTTCCCCACACTTTGGTAACTGAAACATGTGCCCCAATTAGGTCAAGTTTAACCAATGGTGCTAATGACTATAAATAGACTGGATGGACTCCCGATTTAGACATGACTCCCGATTTAGACATATGAACAAATTTGGACAAGGGAGGATTAATAATCCTAACAGAAGCTAAATCCAAGAAATGTACCTTTTTTGGATACGAGATTGATGATTTTGGTCATCGCTTATGGGATTTTGAAAATTGCAAAATCATTAGGAGTATAGATGTAGTATTCAATGAAAAGGTCATGTACAAAGATCAGTTGCAGGGAAAGAAAGTGGAAAAGGAAAACAAAGAGTACACAGTGCTTGATGTAATCAAAGAAAATGAAGTTCCAAAGGCACCAGAAAATCAAGAACAACAGCAGGTACCTGAAACTCCTGCAAATGTAAGAAAATCTACTAGGTTAAGTAGACCCCTGAACGATTCTCTCCTTCACTGTATTATTTATTGATGAATGATCCTGGTGAACTAGAATGTTATGAAGAGGCAATGCAGGTAGAAAATAGAAAGAAGTGGGAGCAAGACATGGATGAGGAGATGGACTCATTTGTAAGAAACCAGACTTGGGATTTGGTTAAGTTGCCTGCAGAAAAAAGAGCATTGCAGAATAAATGGGTTTACAGGTTGAAGGAAGAAGATGGAGGCAAGAAATGGTACAAGGATAGACTTGTTGTAAAGGGGTTTGCACAAAATAAAGGTATAGACTTTGATGAAATATTTTATCCTGTTGTTAAAATGAATTCAATTAGAACTATTTTAAGTCTAGTGGCGGTAGAATATTTGCATCTTGAACAATTAGATGTAAAAACAACCTTTCTCCATGGGGATTTGGAGGAAGAGATTTATATGCAGTAGCCACAGGGGTATGAGGTCAAAGGGAAGGATAATTTGGTTTGCAGGTTGAAGAAGATCTTGTATGGCCTGAAGCAAGCTCCAAGGCAGTGGTATTTAAAATTTGATAAGTTTATGACACAACAAGGTTATGATAGATGTCATCTTGATCACTGTGTTTGTTTCAAGAGGCTAGATAATAGAATATATATTATCTTGTTATTGTATGTGGATGGCATGCTTGTTGCAAGGTCTAACATGTAGGATATAAATGTGCTCAAAATAAAACTAGCTAAATCATTTGCGATGAGGGATTTTGGTGATGCAAAGCAAATCCTTGGTATGAGAATAACAAGAGATAGGAAAAATCGCAAATTGACGTTGTCTCAAGGTGAGTACATAGAAAAGGTGTTACAATGGTTTAGAATGCAGAATGAAAAACCAGTTAGTACACCTTTAGCCAACAATTTCAAACTAAGTAAGGAGATGTGTCCAGAGACACCGGAAGAGATAGCTTACATGTCAAGAATTCCCTATTCATCAAAGGTTGGAATCTTGATGTATGCCATGGTGTGCACAAGACCAGATATCTCACATGCAGTGGGAGTTGTGAGCAGGTATATGAATAATACATGTAAAGAGCATTGGGAAGCAGTACAGTGGATTCTCAGGTATTTGAGAGGTACCACTTCTCATGCATTATGTTTTGGAGGTTCAGACACTGTTCTACATGGATATGTTCATGAAAATATGGCTGGTGATAAAGACAACAGGAGGAGCACCACATGGTATGTGTTTACTATGGGTGGAACAACAGTAAGTTGGATTTCAAAACTAAAACATGTTATTTCACTTTCAACAACGGAAGCATAGTATGTTGTTGCTATAGACACTACTACATATCGCTCAAAATTCCCACAAAACAGGTAAAACCATAGCTTTCGTGGAAAAATAGTGTTTATTGTTTGAAAATTTTGAAAAATTTCCCGACATTCATCGCTATTGCGATGAACCTTCAAGCCTGTCACTATTGAGACGAAAACAAACCCTTGTTGCTCTTGTGATGAACAGTGTGACGAAAGCCAGTTTTCGTCGCTATTGCGACGAAACCTTATCTCTTGAAGTGAAATTTGCTTAATGCATTTCCTATCCTAAGTAATTATTCAAAACCCCATAAGTGGAAAGGGATTTTAGGCATTCTTACTTGGATTCCAGAGGTGGAAAGGGAGTTTGATGCATGGTTGATGGTGTAGGATTCCACAACTTCATGTATGGTAATAATTTTCCCCAAATCCAGAGATCAAAGTTGAGAATATGATATTTGTCTTCTATTAGGTCAAATTCCACTATGAAGAATCAGTTTGCACACAATTATATGGAAGTTTCATCCTTTATTTCTTACTTTTAATTGCTGGAAATTGAGTGGTGCAAATTAGTTAGGTTTGTCCAAAGGCCATTAAATATACATACTAGCACTTTCTCTAGGAATAAGTTCAACTACTCATCTACATATTTGACCACTATGAAGGAAGGAGTCGGTTTCTTCATTTACCTTTCAAAATTTTCAATGGTGTATATTTTCCATGGAGATGCCATTTAGCACCACATATTTGAACAAATGTCTTGGAATCATTGTCGTTGAAAGTGAAGGATTGCACATTTGATGACATTCTTGAAATTGGAGGATACATAGTTGAGGCAAAGGAGGTCCTCTATCTCTACATGGAGAGAGGGAAGAATTTGATAGCTTGGCCTTGGGTTACTAGCTAGGTGAGAAGTATGGTTTCTAAGGCCAAGGCACTCACTAGGCCTCCAATCATGGTCAAGGGGGGGGGGGG
>LPNX010382467.1:807986-845219 GCA_001517045.1 Pseudotsuga menziesii
ATTTTCATAGGGTTTCATTTCCATTGCGCCGAAGGAGGCCATGGAAGCTGCGTTAATGTTGTGCGGTAGTAGGGCGTGGTTGCTAGGGATTTTTTTATGTTTATTATGCTGGTGATGGGGTTTGAACCCAGTTACTATGGTACTATTCAGAGTTTTTCTTTCTTTCTGTTTCACCTTTGTCAAATCATGTCTGCTTGGCTGCAATTTTCCTCTACTAAACTTATGGAGACACCCATTAACATCAAAATAGATGCATTTTAAGGAAATATTATTTAGATTTCTATTTACACATGTTTTGTACCTAGAGCAATCCAATGTGCGAGGCTTTTATTGAAAAATTGAAAGCACACATGTACAAATATTGTGTGTTTCGTTTTAAACCTCAAGTTTTAGAAACTTGGGCATAAATGATACATTTAGTAAACTATAACATTATATTGAATGTTTTACCTATGAAATATAGTTGTAAAATGCATTTTTCGGAAGTGCAATGTATAATATGTTCTAACTTGCTTCTTGATCACATTGCATAGGCATGACTGAGCCTAATACATTAAAAATATAAGGATATATATTCAATGTATCTGAAAGAATTGAACTAAATACCTTTAGTGTGGCCATTGATAATGTCGTTTTATCTCTCAAATTCCACTTATACTTAGTGTACATGTATTTAACTACAACAAAGATGACTTGTTAAATTACTTGTTGAAAACTGGACAAGATAGGAATTAAACCCAGGAGCTTCCTTTAGCTAATGGAATTCTCTACCACTGATCTTCCCCCTCTTTAAATAATGGGAATCCTTAATGGTTTGTTATCAAGTTATGGATTGTTATCTTAACAGTTTACCTTGAAACAACAATTTGGCTCAGTTTTACCTCCCATCGCTAACAACTTGCCTCTATTACCTTGTTGAAAACTAGACATGCTAGGAATCAAAGCTATGGTCCACCCTGGGATGAAAGGATACTCTACCACTAATATTATTTCTCTTTTTTGTGATGGGAATCCATATTGGTTCCAACTCAAGGTGTGGATTTCTATCTCCAACACTCTTGTCATAAAAATAGTCTTAGAGTGAGATATCATGGTAGCCATGTTTAGGAGAAATGGGGAAAATACAAAATCTGAAAATGGTTAAATGTGTAGACAAAAAATACAAAGAGAAAAAAAGGCCAAAATTAAAGTACATATTGTGAATTATCACAAAAACCATAGATCACTAATAGCTGATGTAGCTTCTAGAGGGTGTTAGAGTTGTAGAGGAGAAAACTAGGATGTTAATAATTTTAATATGAGAATACACTACAATCAACATATAAGAAAATTTTATTAATCTCTAACAAATGACCACACAATTAGGTCAATGGGGATAAAAGAGTACACAAAATGTAGGTACAAAGTGGGGGAGAAAAAAAAATCCTAGAACAATACTGAGAGTAGGAAAATATAAAGAGGTAAGCGCTAAATGTCCACCTAAAAGTTAAATTAAAATAAAGTACTCAATATATGTAGGTCATTTTTTGGTTTATATTTATTTTTAAATGTTTGAGGTCAATGCACAATCATCAAACCACAACCTTCCACAATTGTAATGTTTAGACAAGGACATCAAAGAACGATATAAATATTGGTTTCAAAATCTCTCATTTATACTATAATTGAAACAATATTAACACCATGTGATAAAAACCCTAATATGGTTTATATCTATACTACCTTATTGAAAAATACCACTTCAACTCCTTCGCATAGGAAAATCATAAGTTACAACACATGTTGATGTTATGAAGTAATAAAACATAAAATGCTTAGTGAGTCAGTACCAACAAGTACATGCTTGTATAGAATAACACCCTCCATTACACCCCTTAAATCATATATAGTATATGCTAGTAAAGAGAACTCATAACAATGTTTTGGTATGAAAACACAGTTGCACAAAAATATTCCAGAGGCCTTTTTTTAAATATGTATCTTTGTTGCATTAAAAACACATAATTGTGTTAGAGCATAATTTTTCTAGATGGTGTTGCAATCAACCCCCTTTACCAACATAGGTGAGAATATATAATGCATTTGTCTTATCTCCTATCTACGTGTCATACAAATGTTTTCTAGCCACTATGTATGTTGGTATGCCCCCCATCCTATGTGGGGTATGCCCTCCTACTTGTTGCTAAGTAGGGTCCCCAATGATAAGTGTATTCGCCAAAACCATCTTTCCATTGGACTCAAATATGAAGAGAGTCTCATTTGACTATTCTAGAGCTCCTCCTAGGTCACCTGTAGGATTCCAGAAGTAATTATCCCTAGGGATTTGTTCTATGACACCATCAAGAAGTGTATTGATTCCTTATTAAGGATTGATGAGGAAACAAATACTTATTCCTCACTTTTTTATTCTATCCCTTACTCCTCACTATTTTTTTCTATCCCTTCCTAATGACATATAATGGCTTTGAATGAATTCAAATTTCATTCAATGTTACCCACTCATAAATTATTGTTATCAAATGAATATTATTTCTCTTTTCTTTTTTCTTCTTTAATTTTTTAACTCATAATACCTGGTGTTTTTGTTGCAGTAATTGGGCTCACAATTTAATTGGTGTCCTCATTAGAGTAGGTGAGTAAATTGCATATGTGAATTCTAGAATGTATGTTGACATCAGAGACCTTGGAGATGGAAAATCTATCCTTATTATAGTCTAGTTCTGATATGTTTGGACGAGTTACTTTAGAAAGGTTATGTATTGGGGTTTGGCATTTCATTACTCATTGCTACTCATATATGGTAGGTACCTTTATATATTGTAGGTTTTGTTTTCCTTTCCTTTTCTTTTATCTTTCCAAAGAACTTGTAAGAGGTTGTATTTATCAAAGTTCAAGCAATGCTTTCTTTTGTTGTTGCTTAATTGATTTTTATCTTGTGCAATTTCATCCATAGCATCATATGGAAGGAATTTAGTCCTACAACAATTAATAATGGATGAGGTGCAGGGTATGATGGGGATGTGATTGCATTGTTTCATTTGTTGATAAATAGAACTAACAAAGTTTGGGATCTATGTGAATCTTTTTACTAGAAGAATCTACCAAATGTGAGCAACCTACTTGCCACATTTTTGTTTTTTCTGATTGTAATACACTTCCAAGGTTTTCATGTTATATTTCCTATGAGGTGCACATGTTATTTTTCTGAATGTTAAAATGAACGTAGATTTTCTATTGTAGCATGGTATAGTCTGAAGGACTTCCTTTTGGTATTTAGGAAGGCATTCCCAACAAAAGAAAAAAATGCAAAATTGCCTCCACTACTATATTCAATATGAAGTATATACTACTTGTTTGATAACATGTTGATTCACCATTGTAATTGTTGTACGAATCAACATGCATACACCTTCAATGCTGTCTCATGCACTCATAAATCTACTTTGACTTTATGTCCTAATCATTATGCAACTGCACCCTGTCTTGTCCATTGATTGTCATATTTTTCACCACTATTTGGATGTTTGGAAAACATTTTTATCGTTGCACTTCCTGTGACTGTGTTTAACTGTTAACATATATTTTAACATGTTAAACCATTATTAGCACATCTCGAAATATTGGCCTAATTTCACATTTCAGTGAACATACCATCCACGTGTCTTCTACCTAACAAGTACTGCTATTGTTTGCACTTCATGCTTCTTCAATACCTGGTTTGTTCCTCTTCTCTACGTCAATACTCTTCATGTGTTTCTTTGTTGACCATGCGTGTGCTTTATTTCCATGCATGTGCCCCTTCTATACGCAAAAATTTCCGTTGAACCAAGATTTTAGAGTGTCCCTATTGAGTGAGTGCCTTGGCCACTCCTATTTTTCCTTTCAACAGATACACCAAAATTTAGGACTATTGATGAATGTTTTAAAAATCATAACTGGGAGTTGAACCGGTTAAGGGTCAACTCGAAACAGAACCAGAAAGACATTTGCAAGTCAATCAAGGCTTGTCAAGCACCTGGATGATGTGCACTGTAATTATTTATCCTCATACTGCAAATATTTCTCTTTTTTTGGCACTAGAACTGATTCAATGAGTTCTTGATTATTGCTCAAAATGATAAGCATTCCATAACTTTTCTCTGGAGCAATGTTCCAAATTTGTTTTATATTGAAATTTTTAATTGATATGCCTAGCTTTTTGAAGTTGGGTTGATTTTTTAGTTTTCCTTTAAGATATTTATTATGAAGCATAACTTATATGCTAATATGAAAAGGATTGAACCTTTTGGCATCCATTTGATATTCAAATATACAAATAAGTGACAATTTTTTATCCTGCAGAACTAGTTTATAAGGAAGGTTATCATATTTTGAATGCTTGGATATTTATCTAGCATAGACAAGATTTTCTTATAAATAGTTAATGTAAGTAATACATAGGTTAGTGAGAGGTGGTTTATAATACATTGCCTGCTTCAAAAAAATTTCCAGTATCGAAGCTGGATTTGGCATTAAATCCTTGATGGAAACCTCCCTGGCTCTAGTACTAACCTCATCTGTGGTTTATGTTTTATGCACTCTGCAAATTCTTTGGCATGTTGTTGGTTGTCTACATGATGTCCATAATGACTAATAATTACAAGTCTTAGTTTTACAATGGTTTTGTTCCACACTAATATTCCTAATTGTGTATGTTGATAACACTTCCACATGGTTAATGATTAGGAGACAAAGATAGTTTCTAAGACATTATCCGCACTAGAATTTTTCTATTTAAGAAACTGTTATCAGAGTTAAAGTCGCTGCATTGAAATGGTAGCATCACCCCTCACTCTAGTACTAACATCACTGGCATTTTTGTTGCCATTACGTGCGGTCCCTGTTTGGTTTGTAGTTATGCACATGATACGTGCAAGTCTTACTACTACAACAACATATCATTATGTTAGGAATTAGGATTATATTCCACATTATTACTCCCTTGTCTATTAAAACTTGTAAACATAAAATTTGAAGTTATTTTTTTTCCCAAAAGCTTATGTGTAATCAAAAAATGGATAAGGTGGAGAGTATTAATCTGGAACCGTATACTAACATATTGATAGGTTGCTGATCTACAGATCTGATCTCGATCCCCCAGGATCTGTAATGGAGGTATATCCCATGGAAAAGGAAATGGATCCTCCCCCCCCATGAAATATATCCTAAAGAGTCTGTGGTTTCTATGACTACGGATCCCCATTCAACTTTTTATTAATTCCAGAAAAGTCCCAAAGTGACAAAAAACCCAACCACCCAAATCCTGCTCATACTCTATAAGAGTTTGAGACCCCCATTGCAGAGTACTAAAGATTGAATCTCTCTGAGATATGCCACTCACAGATTGAAGTTATTTAAAATTCAAGAGACTGATACCCCCATTACAGAGTACAAAATATTGTCACTGTAGACCAATTCATCAGTCATCTACAGACTGCATGCATGCTTTTGGATCAAGATCCATCATCAACAAACAATTTCTTGGAAGTTTGAAGATGGAATCTCTCTGGGATATGACACCTATAGATTGATGTGCTTAAAAATTCAACCTACTCATGAATAGATCCTGATCTAAGTTGCATGAAACGCGGAAATGGGAATGCCTGGAAATTAGACCCCCCAAAATTGTTATGTCTAGGGAAACATGCATGTGTGTGTGTATAATAAATAACATATTATCTTGCAAGAAAATAAGAATGATGGTTTAATTTGTAGGTAGGTTTAGAAATGAATTAGAGATTATTGTCTTAATTTTCTAGAAGGATTTTTAATGACCCCCCCAAAATTGGTATTTCTGGCGAAACATGGCATGTGTTTGTGTGTATAGTAAATAACACATTATCTTGCAAAAAAATAAGAATTATGGTTAATTTGTAGGTAGGTTTAGAAATTAATTAGAGATTAATTTGTCTCAATTTCCTATAAATATTTTAAACTTCCTATGGGTTCCACACCCCTCGTGGGAACTTGGGTATTTCTGAGATGTTTTCATGAGCTTCCAATATTGGTACATGGGACATTTAGGAGTTTTGTGCCCTGATAAATGTTATGAATTTTGCCAAGGGTGTTATAAATCTTATATCCCTTGTTATGTTTATACAATGAGCATGTGAGTTTGTTCTGCACCTACAATCAGTGGCATGGTGGTTGAGAGCTAAAGTATATGCAATGTGACGGTTTAAATTTTGATCTAGTGTATTTTGGCCTCAAAGAATATTGTTCTCTCCATAACATGATACATTACATATTTCTACAATTAAAAACCCAAGTGATGATACATGTACATAAAATAACTTATGCATGCCTAATTGTAACATGCATAAACGATAGTGTATGGTAACTAACCATCAAAACATTTTCACTAGTAGTGGAAACAGGCCTTCCCCTATGCCTTTTTTACAATTGAGCATGTTAATTAAGATTATTAAAATTCATCTGGGCTGTCACAACTGGTAGAAATTCCAAACAGAATCTCTGTTCAGTTTGGAAATTTTTCTGGGATTAATATATACATATATTTAATTATAAAAAATTATTTTTTTGTACCCACTTTTTTCCTAGTATATTTGGATCCCAACTTTTCATAAAGCTAGTGTATCTGTATCCTTATCCTGGTAAATTTTTTTGCCAAATGATTTATTATTGGTAAAAGTGTTGTTATAAGAAACACTGGAGTGAGCATGCTGCCACTGTAAGCATATAACCAGAACACAAATCAGAACACAAATCTGTTATTTTTTAAAGAATAAAATAGAAGTTTAAGTTGCATCTTGGCCCTTTCTCAATATCCATTTTGACATTTGAATAACTTGTTTCTAGTTCATCTCATGTTGAAGTTTTCTCAGAGTATTCTAGTTTATCAGCATTGAAATTATCTGCAAACCATATATCCAAATTGTACTCTTGACTATCTATAGAATTATTGCTTCATGATGGGATAAGAGGCCAGTCAAAAGGTCTTACATGACAAGATTTGCCCAAGTCAACAACAAAAGAACACTTGTTTCTTAGTAAATATTTTTCATGATCTCTAGTGATAGAAACTTGAAACTAAAATGTAGCATGGCATGGATGGTCAATAGTCATTTTCCAATCACCATTGTCAAATAAATATCCAAACTATTAGGTCCTGGACTATCTTTTGAAATCATTCTTGGTGCAGTATGATTTACTAATGGAAGAAATTTATTTGATTGAAAAATTTCTCCATGACCTTGAATCTTGAGCACATAATTGAAAATCTATGACTTGTTGACAAGATGAAATGTAGGGATACTTATGTAATAACTATTTAAATGCTAAGGTCATAAGTCCAGCGAAGAAAAGAAGGATTCTAGATAGAATTGATCCAATTTTATATGGTTGTAAATTGTGTCTCCAAGGATAGTTGTTTCATTGTGCCAAAATAATAATAAACAAGATTATATAATTATTCATAAACCATTTACATGATCTATTCATTGTGAATCCTTGTATTATTGTAAGAAAAACTTTAAGAGACATACCTTTGGCAAGGATTCCAAGTAAACATATGGGATATCAATTTCTAATCAATCCTGAGCATTGATTTCCATTGGTGCATTCAGTATTTTCTTGAGATAGTCCCTTTGATTTGAAAATAATTTTCTCCATGCCTCAAATATATCCAACGGCCACTGGACCTTTTCTCCTTTTCCACCTGTATCCCTCGGCATGGGGCCTCTAACATTGCAACAAGCACTGCCCAGAGGGAATGAATGTTCCTTGAAAGGCATGGTCAACTAGATTACCAATGCTACATGAAGACAAGAAACTGCAAATTTGGCATGACATGTGCATACCATCCTAAAGAAAGGATCATTTCCATACCAAACTGAGATCTCAAGCCTCTTGGTCTATCCAAATTACCTGTAAGATTATGTTTATTCCTCCTGTCATTTTCTGCTTCAATTTTTCTTCATAAATCTGGAAGTAGATATTTGTGCAATGTGCCTGTTCTTGGTTTGATCTTGATAATGGTTAATGTTTATTAATTTTTTATCTTGTGGGATGACATCTGTTTCCATGCATTTTCTGTGGTTGAGGTGTATAGTTTTATTCCTTTTCTTTGATATAAATATTCATACGATTGTGATAAGCGTCTTAGTGGCACATTTCAGAACTACTTTTGTATTCACGGTGTTTTTTGGTCTACGTATTGGAAGTTTCTCTAATATGTGATGCCTACTTTCACTTTGTTTTGGATGTTTCACCTCCTTGTCACATTAATAGTCAGATCAAACCATGAATGGCATTTCACTTTCAATATGCAGTTCTCAGTGGTGCATATTTCCTTTGATAGCAAGCACAAGTCACTATCAAAAGGAACAAAAGCTTTCTGGAAGTAATTCAACTCAGAGTAGGTTAAATTCAGGTCGAAGGAAGAATGTCTCTTCATGCAGTAGAAGGCTCTCCCTTCTTGCAGTACAAGGCTCTAAATGCCTCAATCAAATATACTTCTTCAACAACAGAATTTGGAGGTGAAATTGAAGATTTTACATCTGACCTCTCTGCTTAAGTTTTATATCATTTAATTGGCTTGCTATTATAGATTGAACAATTAATGGGATTGCATCATTTTCTGGAGTATACTCACTAGAATTGCATTACAAATTGTTTGAGTACACTCAACATTCTCACCTTGTATGTTGCATTTGTTGCCCAAAAACATTGTACTTTTCCCTCATCTCTTACTTTGTCATTATGACTCTCAGTCAAGATTACATTATTAAACAGGGAAGCCCACCATGCAACTTCTTCACTAGTTATGGTATTTGCAAGTTTGGATCAACCTGCTTATTTGATTATTCCATGGGATACTACAGTTATAGTTAGTCAATCTCTTTTCCAAATGATATTTGTGTTGGTTTTCATCAGATGGGATCCGTGTTGGCTACTCATGATTCAGCTTTTGTTATATTCAGATTTAGTTGTTGAATCTAGTGGAGGAAAGTCTATAGAATGATCTTTTATGTCAGAAATCATCAACAACCTTCTCTTAATGAATATTTAGGAACAAATGCATAGTGTTTAGCTTCAAAGAAAAGTGGGATTTTATTTTGTTGCAAGGTTGCAAGAGTCCACTTGTATAAATATGAATCAGATACCTATTCTTTCAAATCAGTGCCTAAGATAAGCTAACATTTTCTGTTCAAGTTATCAACCAAGCATCAAATACTGTCTTCTTGATCAGCGGAAATTTTAAAAGAGAGATTGCACCGTTGGGTGAAATTTGAGGTGATCCACTCAATTGGATTTTTTTTTATGTTGTAATACTTTCTAAAGTTCAGCTAATAAAATATAATTCATCTATAAATATTTCATATATTAGCCAATCACTTGCCCAACGTCATCTTCTACAATTCAGATGGAGATCTGTCCTAAAATTATCAAGTAGTGTAGTGCACACTGTAATGTACCTAGGATTAATGAGTCTTCTGCGTCTATTTTATTTTACACACTACAGTTCACTTGGATAACAAATCTTCTATGTGGATATATTATAAAACCATGAATTATTTTGAGGTGAAGTTTTGTGTAAGACTCAACGGAATCTGAGTCTAAGTTTTGAAGTTGTCAGGAAATGAGTCTTTGATTAATAAAGAGACAATCTAGATAATTAGAGAACATTGCTTGTTTCTGTTGTCAAATAAATTAAAGGTTATTTTAGTGAAGGTTCAGAGCCGGTAAGTATTTGCAACTTCAATTTAATTCAAGGGAAATTTTCTGATTGCACTTTTTTCTTTGTATGGGTGCTTGTCATGTTTCTTGGAATGGTTGAAAATTGTAGGTTCCTATAAGAATAATACATCTGTTCAAGTACTTTCATAATATATGTGTAATTATTGCTTTATATTGTTGTAATTTATCTTTAAGTTCAGTGCTATATTTGTGTCTATTTCAACTTTCAAGAATGTTTATTGTATTTTGAAATGGGTATGTTGAGGTTTCAAATTCAGACTCTCTATGCTTGGGAGAGAAATGATTAAGACCTTATATAGATGAGAACAATAGTGGGTATGCGTGTTAAGATAATTTCTCTCTATTTTTAATTTTAAATTTCAGTCTAAATCCCACTACATAAACACATGATATCATTATATTATAGGAACAACCTCTAAATCGTTTCTACTTAGACGATGGATAGAGAATATGTCACAACCTAGTGTTGATTTTTCCAAGGTGGAAATTATTTACACACAAACCATTCGATGTCGACGAAATTGCTATACTAGCGACGGACATTTCTGTTGCTACTATAGTAATTTTGTTGGTTTTTTTTTTAAACTTTTCCTTCCATCGCTATAGCGACACACCTCTTGTCTTTATATCCACACCAATTTGTCGTTAAAGCAACGCACACCCCGTCATAAAAGTTATTTTTTTTTGTAAAAAATTTGTATGTCGTCATTATAGTGACGCATGGTTTGTCGCTACACCCATACCTTTTCGTCACTAAAGCAACGGAATTCCGTTGCAACATGTATTTTTTTTGTAAAAAATAATGTCGTTCGTCGCTATTGCGATGACAACTTCGTCGCTACAATAGTGAAGGTTCATCGCTAACAATGAAGGTGCTCGCCTACACATTTGTGCATTTATAAAGCAACGAAGGCATTCGTCGCTTTACCGACGGAGCTTCATCACAAACATTTTCTTATTTTCGTTGCTATAGCAATGAGATGTTCATCGCAAATGGAATCGTCACTAAATTTTCATCGCTCTAGAGACACAATTTCATAGGAAATATGATCTATTTGTTCGTCAGAAGAGCGGCAATTGACATGCATTGCAATAGCGACGAAGTTAGAAAAGTGTGGCTATTGTGACGAAAGTTTTCCCATGAACCGAAGGGGCCACTTTCATTGATAAAGCAATGCACAAGTGTTGCTTTAGCAACAAAAATCCGTGGGAAAATGTCCACATGTACTAGTGAGAGGCTAGTAAGGAGATGATTTGGTTGTAGAGGTTCATGGAGGAATTGGGTAAGAAGTAGGAGAATAATAGGATGTACAGTGACATCCAGAGTTCCATTCATCTTGCAAATAAATCATCCTTTCATTCGAAGATTAAACATATACAGCTCAAGTACCATTTCATAATGTCTGTTCTAAATGAAGAACTGTTAAAATTGGAAAATATACATACTAGCCAGAATCTCGTAGACATGTTGACAAAGGGAGTAACCAAAGAGAAACTCATTTCCTGATCGTTTTCTATTGGCATTCAACCATGATGGTGAAAATAAGAAATTTGCCAAGTCCAAGGTCTAGAGCATAGTCCAACAAGTGAAGCAACAACGGAGTTGTTGTGATCAGTCTCCAAGTGGGAGATTTTTGGTTGTGGAGCCTGATCTTCCATATTTAGAGATGTCATTCAGTCATGTTTGTACCCCAGGCGTACTGTACACTCGTTCCCAAACCTTTGAGATGTTTGTTGGCCAATAGTTTTGTGGACCCATGGTATTGGGGTAACTGTAGTATTTTCCCATGGTATTTCCCCTATAAAAGAAAAGCATTGAAATACACCTGGGTAGGGTGTTGTATTGTATTGTAGCATTGTAAACAATCTCTTTGATTGTGTGAAAGAGACTATGAGAGCATGAAGAGGAAGTGCAGCGCTATTGCTGCAGGTTGTATCCCTTCATCTTTCTGGATGGTAATAAAAGGACTGGAAATTACTATGTGGACGTAGCCCATTGTTTAGGTGAACCAAGTTATATCTGTGTCTCTCTGTAATGTGTTTAATTCATTTTGCATCTTGTTTAATGTTTTAACTGTATATATGTTATTGCTTCACGGTCCTGTTTTCTAACAATTTATGAATAAGGCCAACTACGTATAACTAACCCACACAAGGTGCTTAATGAAACCCTCGATGTGTTTGGTACTGCTAATTATCGCAGGTCATGGTCCTGCTACCATCTAAGTTTCACTCTCTTAAGGAGAGTCTTACTACTTAAACGTAGAAAAAGTGTTTCCTAAACTAATTAACAAATTAATCTAAATTCTAAGGAAACAACTAAGTTAAAACTATCTATTTATCTACAAGCTATGCTAATCTATTTAAAATGAAATTTCTATTTAACAGCTACTAAATCAGAGCTTGTTGTCTATATCTAATCTATGTTTTGCTCTCTTAAGGCGAGTCTTTGTTTAAGTTTTCAAAAGGTATTATAAAAAACTGCTTAATAGATGAAGGATAACTAATTGTAATTTAAAATCTATTTAACAACTGATAAATGACAAACATAAAAACTAAACTATAAATTAAAAAATAATCTAATCTAATGGACCCTATCTTGGCCAAGAGAAAACTATTAGCTATGTTAATGTTCTATTAAAAATATAAATAACAAAAATTTGAATAATATAACTATGAGAGGAAATCATCAAAGTCAATATCATGAGTAACTTTCAGTTCAGTAATAATATTTATGATTAAAGAACAAAAAGTAAAAAATTATTTATTATCCTGAAACATAAAATGTCAAAAAAGAATTAACTTCTAACATTTAAATATTTGAAATTAAGAATAATTAATTATTTAATTGAGTATCTGTAGAAACACAAAGGAATCAATTAGTAATTTAATATACATAATATTACACAATCAAGTTTAATTAATAAAATTAATTAACATGACACATACAATATTAATATCAAATATAAAAATGAGTTTGTCCTTCGAGTAATTCATTCATAATTCACAAAATTATATCAAAGTATAATTATAAGTGATAAGGGGAAGAAAATAATAAGGAGAATGTATATATATGTATTCATAAAAAAAATAATTCAAAATGATACCAGTGTTTCGAACAAGTGCTTGACAGTACCACATGAATAAAATCCCAAAAGAAACTTATAGCACAACTTATGTCTTTACTCCAATGTAAAATTATTCTCATTCATACTTGAATCCCCCCTTTATCCAAGTCATTCTCATGAATTATATAACAAAACTAATCAACTACCCTCATAATTCTACGCATCCATTCTCAAAAAATAAACATTCAGTTTCTAATAATTTTCAAATAATTAAAAACAAACGACTCCCATAATCGTTTTGGTGATTAGAAATCCCTCAAAATAAGGCACCTGACATCTAGATCATCATAAGGATAAACTTTTTTATCATCTGGTAGAAAATGCATCCATAATAGACACCTTTAATAACCAATCAACTGCATATTAAATATCTTTTTAAAATTGCATTCAATAATGAAACATCAGCAAACAAAATTTAAGCATGCCCACAGAATCTTCGATTCTGTGGGTATGCTAATCAAATCACTTATTACCTGTGAAAATCAAAAGCATGTTTAACTGTAACAAGAAAAAATTTTAGTCGTGATTTTCAATTTTGCAGCTCGTCGTGCTTCGAATAACGTGTCTTGGATTTTTATGATTTTAACCTTTTGTTTCCCCCCCTGTTTAAGCAATTGTTCATTAGCTACAACTAGGGATTTCTTAATCGCTTTATACTTATCCTTTTTTAAATTCAACTCCTTCCATTTATTCATCCATACCAATAATTCCCCTTTAAGAGTTTTGATTTCGTCTTTCTTACCCAATGTGTTGGCTCACGATTCCTTTACTTCAGCTTCTAACTGAGACACTCTATTTTTAAGAACCTATTTGAGACTTTGCTTAAAAAATTTCCCACTCCTAGTAGGCAAAGAGTTAACTATACACGATGGCTTTGGTCATATATACATAAATGTAATCCATCATTAGATCTTTTAGGAGAAGTAGCTGCAGGGTTATTCCTATTCACAGTATGTTCATCACCATCAACATCATGATAAATCTCATGAATAGGATATATATTATCTTCATCAGTTAGAATTTCAACCATTGGGAACTCTCTCTGTTGTTGAATCGTAGCATGAATCATGACTGTGGCCATGCTTCGAGTAAATCATCGAGAAGTCACAGAGATAGACTCTCTTGGATTTGGTTTATGTCCATCAAATAGGGTTCAGTCTGTGATCTGGCACTCGACTGACTTTTTGTGTTTTTGTGTAGGTATTTTACCAATTCGACCAGGCTGTGAATTAACAGAAATTCCAGTCATAGGAATGATATTATGATTTTCTATATTATTTTTTAAACCATTCAATAAGGTAGGCTTATTATCAATCGCTTCATTAGGGTTTGGATCAGAATTAAATGTAGGAATTTCATTAACATAGTGTTTCTTCTCTTCAACCAAGACTTAGAGGTAGAAGGAGGCCAAAATTCAGTTTGACCAAAGCCATTTTCAACCAAGAACTGATCCCAACTCTGATTAATTAAAGACAATTGATACAGAATCAATATTTTTAATAAATCATGATGAAAAAGAATTCGATCCTATCTTCCTATGGTATTCTGAACAACATGTGCCATTTTTTCTAATATATTGAGCAAAAAACATGGTAAATTCAACTTAGACCCTTTGAATTCCATCAAAACTCTTAGATGATAATAATGTGCAGAGGAGAATTGACTGTCACAGGTTATGTGCCTGATGATCAACTAAAGTTGAGGCCTCCACTAGGGCTTGACGTATTTCACAGGGAACCCAAATTTATCTTTGAAATCTATAGGTAGGGGGAATAAAAATTGCTTCCATTTGGCCTTATTTATCTCCCCCCATTTAAACCACTTCTCTCTTTTCTGTGGAAACTTCGTCGCTTTTGCTATGAAGTCCTCGAAGTTAACCAAATGTAAATTTCCAACTTGTGCAACATTCTCCTTAAGGGATAGGGAAAAGTATTGATTTACCTCTATGTTATTCCCATTGAAGCTTCTGAAGAATTCTCCCCACCCAATTTTATCTATTAACAATGCAAACTCTGGTTCAATGTCTAACAACTCGCTTCCTGTCGGCTCAAACCCGCATAGAGGAGCCATAATGGCTACACTAAGTTGATAATTAAGGTAAGGGTGATCATCAATGAAGACCAAGAACCATGTTAAATTATCTTCCTATGAAGACCCTAAATTTGGTAACCCACATATCTAAAACAATACCCAATTCATTCTATGACACTAGTACATGTGAATTTTTTTTCCACGGAAAATCATTGCTATAGCAACACTTTTCTGTCGCTCTAGCAACGAATAGAATACCAAATTTTCATCACATAATTATCGTCGCATTAGCCACACTTCGAATATTCCGTTAGTATAGCAGCAAAACATCGATGATACGTGGTGACTGTGGCCTATGATTCGAAAACCTATGGGCGTCGCTATAGTGATGTTTACATGTCTCTATAGAAACATCTTGGAGGCGCTACAATGACAAAATATTGTAGAAAATTCATGCACCTGAGTCATAATGCATCGCTAGGGCAACGTCTTGGAGTCGCTATAATGGGGGAGGATTGTGGAAAATTTACGCGCCTAAGTCATAATGCATCGTTAGAGCAACATCTTGGAGTCTCTATAGTGATGGAGGTATGTGGAAAATTTATCCTCCTAAGTTATATTGCATCGCTAGAGCGACGTATTATTGTCTCTATAGAGCCACCCATTTGTTGAAATAAAAATGACAATATAGACACAAAAATAACAACGTCAAGGAAAATATATAGCGGTGATAACTCATGGAAAATTAGAACTGACTAAGCACTAGTGCGTGCCTATAGCGACGTCACTGTGTCGCTATATCAACACTAGTACATCGCTATAGCGATGTTTACTATGTATGTTTTAAAAAAAAATAAAGAATTCGTAGCAAATATTTTATTTCAAATCTAGGCATACCTCTAGGCACTTACAATGATGTTGGTAGGCAATGAGTATTAGAGACTAAATTTCCTACCTCATACAACTTAACAAGTGCAATATTTCATCTCTATGTTATGCTACCTTGGAATATGAAGTTTGAACCATTCCCAACCTAGAAGAAATGCCAGTCTTGAAATACCTTGATTATGATGGAATCTGGAACAATGTTTGTGTTCTAATTGTGTAGTACACACTAAATTTTCTTGTTTATCATAACTACTCACAAATCACAGAAAAACTACTTAGAGCATGTATTATGTTATTGATACAGTATTGTGATACAATTCTACAAGTCATATAACTATTCTACAATCTGTACACATTCAACATATAAGATTACTTAAACCATTCACTGGATGACTAAGAGCATATTGATATAAAAAACAGTGTTAATTCTTATAAACCTGTTGATCTAACAACATACCCATAAAATAATGGTCATTCAATGCCAAGAACAAGGCCCAATTGTCTAAAATAAAACAAGCATTCCTTCACAGTCACTACTCAGGAAACGTCACAATGGAAGATCCTGATAGAAAATATAACTCTATTAAAAAGACCATCAAAGATAAACTCAAAATGTAAGCATAGATAAACAACATAGAATACTAACATTATCATAAAGACAAGTAAGATGTTTTTGCAAAAAAGAGCTTGTGTTTAAATTGATCTAAGGAAACAATTTTAGATTAGATAGAAGATTGATACAAAAAAATACCCGTAATCATGTTGATGTAGATATTATGCTCACACAATGACCAAAAACAACACAAGTCGCGATACGTGTAAAAATCAAGAATACCCTTGTCAGGAATTGCAAATACCTTCACTTGTAAATTTTCATTTTATGGATTCTTCAAATGCCGAGTCCTTTGAAATGTCAACTCATAAATATGCAAAAGGATTCAAAGTCACTAAAGTCAATATTGGTGTCATTTATATGCATACAATTGGGTAATATAAGATTAAGAAGGTAAAAAACCAAAATATCCACCATAAAAAAATTTAAAGTTATCTTCACTGAAAACAGGTGACTAGCGAGAGAGAAAAATCCGTACACTAAATATAGGTACATCCATAAATATAAAAAGATAATTACTGAAACAATCTGCCGATGCGTTAGTTACTGATCTCCTATTATTTTTTCTTATACACTATAGTTGTAGCAACTAATGTAGAACATTATATTCTCTCAATTAATATGCCAAGTGAGTATACAATGGATGATATATACCATACTTTTATTTTGAGCAATGTGTGTGATTTTTCTTTCACAAATTAAAACAAAAACAAGAATTTTGTAAATAAACATACATGTGTTCATTGTTTGGATATTAAGGCTGTAAAATAGTAAACTCCTTGGAACTTATATTTAAAACATTTCTATCCTATTTGACTAGAATTAGACCACAAACACAATTACACATTATAACATGATGTAGTCATGGAAAGGTCAATAAGAGTGACTTCTTAATAGAGGGAAATATGCCCCTTGAGCTCTATTTGCTCAAATCTAATAAAAATTTGAGTGTCTCAATTGTTAACGTATATTAACATTTCTTAGGATGACCCATTGCTATGATGTTTGTCTGAATGTCCACATGAACTTAAGAACTAACTGGAAACTATGCTATAGATCATACAATTGAGTTATCTAGAATATTGGCAGTCAATGCTACTATTCACTCATACACCATAAAATTATCCAAAATTACTTACCTCGAGAAAAATCCACTATTAGTAGAACCCCATCCTAGTCCTATAATAGGAGCATGAACTTATCTGTCTTTCACTTCACTGGACTGCCCAAGGCGCCACTCTAAAGACACATGATCCATAAAAATGTTTAATGCACACATTTTAGCTCATTTTGAGGAAAGCTGTAAAATCTCAGGTAGATTCATCTCATTTGTATTTTATAATTATTTTTCTTAAATATTCAAACTCAAAGCTGAAATAATAAAACAACCATGTCCAACATAGAAAAACCATACCTCAATATCCTTCATGTCCAGCATTTCCTAGAAACAATGAGTTACAATAACCAGTAAAGTACTTAAAACAATAACACTAATAACATTAGCGATCTATATCAGATCTAAGTTGTTAATGAAAGAGAACAATATATAACAGTAGCATGATATATCAGATCTGAACCAATTATAAACTCAACATAAGATGTTAGGGAGGAGCTCTCTTATCCTCAGAAAAAATGCTTCTAAACATACTTCAACCTATTAGCATTAGGTTACTTGCATGAGAATAAACTAGACCAACATACTTGTGAAAGGAGAGAACCCAGAACTTGAAAAGATCGTAAAATAGATCATCCAACCCTCACAAATAAAAAATAGTGGAAACACAACAGTACGACAAACTCGCAATAAAAAATGACAAGCAAAGTACTGCAAAAAAATCCATATAAGGTAGAGATATGGTGGATGACACATAACAAGGGCTCTTAATGTGAACGCAAGGGTGAAAGAATGTATAAAGAAACTAATGTGAACAGGTCTTGCAAAGTACAAAAAAAGTATTCAAAACAATTTTTGGCTCATCCTCCCAGCTGATGTAAAGAATTCCATCATATGGAAGGAAAATGCACGCAAAAATGCACAAAAGTTTGAAAATTTCCCTGTGGTCATGTTTAACTAGCTGCAGGCATTTTATCTTAGTATTGCATGCATAATGCAATACTTGCAGGTAAGCTTCAAAAAAATGCACGCAGGAAGAAGAAAAATGCCAACATGAGTGAAGGAGATGCCATTAAAATGCACGCAAGGTCCCCAATATGCCCACAAGTTGAGGAGACAAATGCAGACCATGCCTCAATAATATCCTCAAGCCTCAAATATTCCCACACTTGAGAGTAAAAATTCTTGTAGCTAGTTAAAAATCCCCACAGGGAAATATAGAAATAAAAATGCCCACAACCTATAATAATTCCCACAACTAGTTAAACATGCCCACATTTAAGTTGAATAATACACTTACATCAATTCTCCAAATTAGATAAGAAGTTGATTTGGAAAAATGTCTGCAACCTGTTTAGAAATGCCCTGCAACCAGTTTGAAAATGCCCGTTGGATTGATAAAATTCTTGCACTACCTTATAAAATTCCCATAGGTGTCAAACATATGCATGTAGGTCCAGAAAAATGCTCGCAAATATGCACAAAAAGGTTGAAAAATGGCAGTGGGAAACCATAGCAATAGATGAAGTAAAATCCATAAACAAATTAGCTACAATATATTTACAGAAATTAGATGAAGTAAAATGTAGAAATAAATATCTTGAGATGAACATACCAGCAAGGTTTCAGGGGGAGAAATTAGTCTACATATTGATAGGGGGATCAGTATGGTTAGATAAAGAAAATCAAATAAAGTGAAGCAGCATTGTGATTTTGTCATTGATGCATGCTTACCTTTTATGAATTTACTAGATGACTGTTGATCCATTCATTATGCGGGCATGTCCTTAGATGTCACATGCATATCAATGATAAAGTTAAACACTTGAAAGGTACAACTAAATTAAAGTTGTTATGGGAATCTTGAGCTTATAAAGACATTCTTAAACTATATTGTACGGCCACCATGATGGAGATGACAGGTACATCAGTAAAGGAAAAAGGATATTGATGACATAGGATGATGACATTGCAAAAAGGAATATAAAGTTTGATCACAAAGGATGATGACATGGAAAAAAGGACAAGACATTTTGGACATGAAGTCAACATGAGGTTAGGTTGCCCGACCCTCTCAATTGTATGTTTTCATACGTCTCATGTGTCTCATGCAAAGAGTGGACACTTTCTATAACTGCAAAATTGCATTTTCAATTGGTTTTAATAATTTCAAAAATATATTATATCTTATACTTTTGTCAATACAAAGTACCCAGTCCATGTCAAAAAAGTATCCTACAACCCATCATCAAAGGGTGTACAAAAGCAAGCCTCAATATAGCACCAAAAAGACATTCCACATAGTCTAAAGAAGCACATAAAGAGCCCTGAAGGCTTATCGAAGGAAGCACATAGGGGGTAAAGTGAACCCCCCTCAAACTAAGGCATTTATATGCCTTGAAAACAACTCATCAAAAAGAACATTCAATAGAGCATAGTTAAAGGATAAAAATAACTCGTATCTTTACTAAGAAAGACGAGTAAGCCACAACAAGTATGTTGAATAACATAACTTAAAATAACATGATGGTATCGCTCCCAATAGACTCTCCATCCAACATCTCAAAATAGGAGAGTTTTCCCATCTTAAGAGAAAGTGCTTCCTTGGATAAAACATCAGCACTCATATTGTGCTCCCTGTAAATGTGCTGAAACTCTTCTTGATAGTGGATGTATCCCCAGGAATGGAACAAAAGTTCCTCCCATACTCATAGCTCCCAAAAACAAAAATAAACCACCCAAAAATAAATAATAAACATTAAAATATTAATAAACATTAAAAAGAGAAAAACATTTAAAACTTCCAGAGCTTGAACCTGAAATAAAATTGATCTTAACAGAGTACAGACCCATAAACTGTTGCTTCTGCTCAAAGAACAAGTAGTTCCGAGATTTTCCCTAAATCAATATACTACCTCTCTCTCAAACTCTACAAGCCTCCAATCTATCCAAGATTCTGGAGTTATTCTAAGTTTCTATGAGCTATCCCAAAATCTATTAAGCTACTTCCAGCTCTGTTTAAAATTTATTTCTACCGTGTTTAAATACAAAAAAGAAGGTTTGTTTCAAATCCATGGAAATAGGATCGAAACTTATGACTCGGCTAAGTGACTCATTAACTAACTCCTAAGATTATTCAACCACCTACACCTGTCAAAATAAACCCTATCTATTACATTGGAAAGGACCGAGAGTCCTTATCCATGTATTCAATCATCTATTAAAAAAAACAGAAAATTACAAGAGATCCAACTCTCTTCTAGAAGATTCCACTAAACTTCATGAGGTCATAAGTGACTTAATAATTTGATCCTATTCTCCTGCATCATGTAGCCATGAATCCTTGCTATAGGTATACTAATATGACTGATTTTAATTGCTAGAAACCGCCTCAAAGTATTTCTTAGGTGTTTCCCTTCAATGTTGTTATGAATATACTATTTAGGGTTCTTTGGATTTCACCAACAGTGGGATTGTTTATTATATTTCACTATTGATGTAGGATACCATATGAGGGTGATTCTTTCAAAGAATTACCTTAGAGGGCCTCTCCCCATGCCAGAAAAGTGACCAAAACAAATCCTAAACAGTTCTACTCTTTCATCACTTGCTTTGGTTCACTTTTAACTTCCATATTTAGTGAGTTTGTACCCTAGTGCCTACACTATCACCAAGGAACATTAGGGAAATGTCTCATGGTGGAGGTAGACTACGCGTTAGGGCTCTTGGAACATAGAACCAAAAAAAACCTGTAGAATATTTCTGGGCATAAAAGAAACCTATAGCAACATTCTAGGCATTAATTTCTCAAATATAAGCAGCCCTATGTGTGTGAAATAGCAACAAGAAGTATGATCTCTCAAGTATGGGAAAACCTGGGTGTGAAAGCAACCTTAATCTGCATGATTGTGTATCTAATCAACAATGAAGAACATCATTTTTAAATCTGGGTTAATTTTAGCAGTAATAGGCCTAATTCATAACTTTGGGTTGAATTTGAGGATTGATTTCCAATTCTAAGCACCCATGCAGCGGTGTGTGAAAGTTTTGGGCACACTGGGAGCATTTATAAGCAACAACAAGCATCAAAACACCTTGAATCAACAATAAAATAGAGGCATATCCAAATCTAGGAAACTAAGGAAGCCTACAGTAACTTCTTGTACATGTAAGAGCAACCATAAATCCACATATCAAAGCGAGCATGTGTTTAAATATTCATTGCTTAGCCTTAAAGATCTTTCACAAAAACAAATAATTTCCTTCACCCAAGACTGTAATTACTTATTATAGTCTTCTGGTTAACAAAACATTCCATTTATAAAATGTCCAAACTTTCAAAACACTTTTACTAGAAAAAGACAATAGAGTTTCCAAATATTAAGATCTCTATCCTTGATTGCTAATTTCAAAATGGTTTAGGAACTCTATCCTTGGGTGAAACAGGGGAGAAGTATATGCGTTAACCAAATCGAACCCTACTCGTCGGAATCCAACGAAGAAGGAATTCATGAAAATGCAATTTTGAGTGTTTAATTCACGATTTTCAACAATTTGAGTCATTTTAAAGTGTCGCATTTAGCTTGTAGTAAGAAATTCTGATTGCAAAATTGCATAATAAATCAAAACTACATAATAAACCAAAACTGCAATTGTTACTAGTAATTTTAACCGAATCCAATCACCCATTCGTCGGAGATATGGAGCGTTTTGGTTGTTTTTATCTGATGCGTGAAAGAGGGGTGAAAAACCTCCTCTGTGACCTCGGGCCTGGTTCATGGGTGAGGTAACTAGAAAACATCCTTTTCAACCTTGGAAACTACTCTGCGACCTCGGGCCTAGTTCGTGGATGAGGTAACTAGAAAACCTCCTCTGCAACCTTGGAAACTCCTCTACGACCTCGGGCCTATTTCTTGGGTGAGGTAATTGGAAAAACTCCTCTACAACCTTGGAAACTCCTCTGCAACCTCGGGTGTAGTTCATGGGTGAGGTAAGTGAAAGATGTAAAATTTCATTGTCGCGACAGGGGCAAGGTAAGATGGATAGTTTTAATTGTTTGTTGTTTTTTAATGTTTATTATTATATTTATTATTTTTAATGTTTATTATTATTTTAATGTTTAATATTTTTAATGTTTATTAATGTTAATTAATATTAGTATTATTAATATTTTTAATGTTTATTATGATCATTATCATCATCAATGATCATCACCATCGTCATTTTCATCATCCTCATCATCGTCATAAACAATACCATCGACATAATGATGTTGATAGTGAAATTATCGTTGTTGCCGTAGTTAGCAAGATTATCATGATCATTGTCTTTATAGCCATCATCGTCATCATAGAGAACATCATCATTGTCAATAGACCCTTTCTTGAAAAAAAATTGTCATATGAGTGTAATATGTTGACCATTTCAAAGTTTGACACACATAGGATGCTTAATAAAGTCCACTATCAAGAAGAATTGAGACAAGCATAAGTAAGTAATAAGGTTAGATGGAATTCATTATATAATACATGTGTTAATGCACACATAAACGAAAGTACATGATGAACATAGTTCCTATGATATCTCTCCATATCAATTATGTCATGGTTCTCATCTATGCTAGTACATGTGAACATTTTTTCCACAACAAATCGTCATCACTAGGATGAACATGATGATGACGATTGCTATTATTCTAATGAGTATGAACATGATGACAATGACGATGATGATAACATTGATGACGATGATAACATTGACAACGATGATGAGGCTAAGTATGAGGATGAGGTTGATTATGATGTCGATGATGGCGATGATGAAGATGGTGATCATGGTGATGACGATGATGATTATGATAGAATTCATGATCATAAAGATGAAGATGATGATGGTTGCGATTATTATAATGAGGATGAACATGATGATGATGATTTCTATTATTCTAATGAGCATGAAAAAGATGATCATGATCATGATGATGAAGATGATAACACTGATGATGATAATGATGACGATGATGATTATAACATTGACGATGATGAGGCTGAGGATGAGGATGAGGTTGATTATGATGTCGATGATGACGATGGCGATGATAGTGATGATGGTGGTGATGATGATGATGATGGTTGCGATTATTGTTGAAATATTGTAACTTTGAAGAATATTCGATATGATATTTTGTGGTCCCCAATGGTCCTCCCGGGAGAACCAATTGTATTTCTTTATGCTCCGATGCTTCTAATCAGAAGAACTAATAAGATTCATGAGGTAGTCCCCTCTAGTTGTAAAGGTGGGTCATTAGCACCCCAGTGTGGTTACTCCTACATGTATAACTCGAGCCTACATGATTAACTCGAGCCTACATCTCGGAATTGATAATTAAAGTGAACGGATGAATATAAATAGAGGTGCGGTGCTCCTCATTTGGAACACACACACTCAATTGTGTAGCGCATTAGTGAAGGAGAGAGAAGTAGCTGGAGAAGGAGGAGGATCAGTATTTGATCAGCATTTTGGTTTTACCTTTTATCTTTTTGGGGCATCTATATTGAGGAAGATTTTGTTGGGTTTTTCCCTTTAGGTTTTTCCCAGGATAAATCTTTGTGTTCTTTTTTTGTATCGTTGTGCTTGTCTATCTTTCAGTGATATTTTGGCTTATGGTTATGGTGTTATGATGCTAAATGTTTTAAGATCTGATATAACCATTAAAAATTCAGCATGGTATCAGAGCCACCCTGAAAGAAGATATTGTGCAGCTATAGAATCTAGGGCTTCTTAATTTTTGGGTCTCTCTCCACAATCCATCAGCAAAAGTATGCTAGGATGACTCTCCATTGAAGCGCGCATCTTTCTGTCGAAGCAGAGTTCGATTTTGAGCATTTTCAGTTTTTGGTGCGAGAAATTAGGGCTTTCTACAGAAGAGGAATTTTTTAGTGAGCTCGGCATAGGATTTCTCTCCTCATCAAAATCGAAGTTTAGAGACCCGGTTCAATATTTTTGGTTGGCTGAAACTCCAGGGAAGTCAAACCCTAGTTTGACCTCGAGCTGGAAAAACCCTAAATACTAAAACTGATAAGTTTTGGTACATTAGCTATATATTGATATTGGGGAAGAATCGAGAGCTAAAAATTGCAGAGGTCAAATATAAAATTTGGATGTACACTGTATCCAAAATGCAGCCTCAGATTCGCTATATTCTGGGAGATATGATCCCTCCAAGTTAGGGTTCCAGCCTCTCCTAGGATTCATCCCTAAACAGGACATCTGGAGTGAATTGGTATATCTTGGGCTACAAAGGTCCAAATGAAATGTTGGAAGATTTTATAGAAATGGAACGAACTGTAATTTCTGTGATCCAAGTTTTAGACTCAGAAGATGAAACAGTGACACATGGAAGTCCGTACAACTTCACTATTATGAACAGTCCTGTAACAGGTCACCTTGGGAAAATGATCATAAGTCCCAATTGGTGAAACAAATTCTGATGAAACCTATGATGTTGGAACAGGTACATGCGAGGCTACCTCAATGCGAAGTTTTAGATACAAAGGAGCAGTAATTTCAGAGATAGAATAGAAACAGTATCAGGAATTTCTGCAGGAGAAATTGGAAAACTAGGGCTTCCTGTTTCGGGAGCTTCCCTCCACTGTTTTCAGAAAAGGAGTACATTGGACAGATCAACTTGAAGAGATCAATATTTATATCCAATAAGATATGAAATATTATAAGTTTTGAAAATTATGGTTTCTCTGACAAACCCTAGATCATCCAGCTCCGCAACCAAGACAGACACCTCAAATCGATAAGATCTAATCTTTTGCTATTTCCATTTGAGGTTCTCATAAGCTTGATGATAAGCTTGGTGAAGTTGACAAATTCCAAGCATGGAAGTATTTGATCTCTCTGAAGAAAATGAATTGGACACCTACATGAGTAGAGAGGTTCCAGTTCCAGAGGGAGATGAGGCTCAAAGCCTTACACCAAAAGAACTTGGTCAAGGCCAAGAAGATCATTGCTAATTCAGTCACGAGACACCAAAAGAGATGTTTGATTCCTTGACCAATATATTTGAAGGAAAGAACATACATCAAAAGATGACCTTAAGAAACAAATTGAAGAGGTAAAATAAGAAGTGAAGAATGCAGAAGTGGTGATATCCACCTTGAATGGCCTCCCAGGATCATGGGATTCACTCATGCGAGGAATGTGTGCCAGAAGGAAGTGATTACTTTCAACTGACTCTAGGAAGAAGAAGAAGCTTGACTCATAAGAAGAGAAGAAGAAGATGGGAGCAATTGAAGATCAAGCTCTCACCATTCAAAGAAGATCCCTCAAGCGATGAGGAATATGAAGAACTCAATTCTTAAAGAACCTCTTATCCATCTTATCATTTGGATAAGAAATGATGATTTCATGAATGAAGAAGATGATGAAGCACAATGATCAAGAAGGAGTCTACCCACGAAACAAATAAAAGATAAGTATTCAATTGCCATTTCATGATATTGTTTTGTATTCAGTTGATGTGTTATGCATAATAGATTGTTTACATTAATGATAGTATACTACTAATATGCATGTGATGGGTAAGTATCTCATGGTGCTATAAAAATCTCCATTGCTACTTATCTAGAATGAAACCTCTTTGCTGACATATTGGATTAGTGCACAATCTCAATGATGTCATGGTAGAGATGGAAGGCATCTAGAAAGTTTCCGTGAGATATGGATGAATGTTGTATTGGCTAAAAAGTTGCATGATGCATAAGAATTTGTCGTTATGCATATGTTTTATGAAATAGTTCTAACCATGAAATTGGTGCATTTGATTTGTAGGAAAGGTCCTGTACAACCTCCTACAAGAAAAGAAGGATGAGACTTGTTCCAAAGAACAAGTGATGACAATTCAAGATTCACTCCAATAAACATGAATATGAAGATCCCAGGTTCAGATACACCATGACGAAAGAAAGAGCTTCAGAGAGTGGTAGATCCACCTCGAAGGATGAATACCACAATGGGTACGAGATATAACTCAAGATGGAGAAAATAATGGCGAGACTTCTAAACCAAACCATGAAAGAAGCTATGATCAAAGAGTAACACTTGATCATGGGGAATGATGTATACGATATGGTTTCGAGACATAAAGGGAAGTACGTAGTATCTTCCATATGGATCTACAAGAACAAGTGTACAAAGCAAGGTTCGTGATTTGCCTAAAAAAGAATAGACTATGACATGACATACTCTATTGACCAGTATATATCAAGCATAGAACCACCTGTACAGAATGAAGAGGGAAGATGATACTCCACTTCAGGGGGAGTGACTACAGAAGATATCTGAGTTCAACATGGTACGGCATGATGGATAGCTTCTTGATGGATCGAGACTTTACCAAGAGTAAAGTGGGTTCCAAACTTAAAGGTTGAATGCAGAAGAATAGGATATGTTGATGACCTGACAAGACAAACTCATGGAAGATGTTATGATGAAATAATACTAGAATGATGTTTGGGATATAGTACTCAAACCAGAAAGCAAGAATGTGGTATCTTCCAAAAGGATTTGCAAGATAAAATATGTTGCTAATAGAAGTAAGGAAAGACTTGTGGCTAGAGGTTTCTATCAGAAAGAGGGAATTAATTATGAAGAGACACTTACTACAGGAAGCAAGGTACACTTCCTTCAGAACTATCATGGTAGTTTCTTCCATGATGAAGTAAAGACAAGCCTTCCTTAATGGTATGATTGAGGAAGATTTTTACATCGAACAGTCACAAGGATTTGAATTTGAATACATATGGACTCACGTATGCAAGTTGAAGAAGGCCCTTTATGGCCTGAAGCAAGCTCCCAGAGCTTGGTATGGAAGAATAGATAGTTTCTTGATGAGCATGGTCTTTTCCAAGAGTAAAGCCAATCCTAACCTTTACTACAAGGTTTTAGAAGATGAACATGTCATACTATTACTGTATGTGGATGATCTATTCCTAACAGGGAATGAGAAACAAGATTGTAGATTGCAAGAAGAAGCTCGCTAAAGAATTTTAGATGAAAGACCTTGGTTTAATGCTTTATTTCCTAGGTCTGGAAGTATGAAGGAATATTTCTCAATTAGGGAAAGTATGTAGTGCAAGTTTTGAAAAGATTTGATATGTTTGAATGAAAAGCCATGGCCACACCCATGGATTCCAACCTGAAGTTGTTAGCTGATGACTCATCAGAGTTAGTGGATGTGATTCAATACAAATAGATTATTGGGTCATTGATGTACTTAACAAATACGAGACCAGACATTTGTTTTGTTGTGAACACCTTGAGTCAATGTCTAGTTCAACCTAGAGGGGTTCACCTGATAGCCACAAAACATGTGATGAGATATCTGAAAGGGAATATATACTTTGGTCTATAATATGATGGAAACCATGGCTACAGATTGTATGGCTATACAGATGTATATTGGGCTGGAAGTACTTAGACAGGAAAAACACATCAGGTAGATGCTTTTGTTTGGGGTTTGCTATGAGTTCATGGTTTAGCAGGAAATAGTCCAATGTTTCTCTTAGCATGGTTGAAGCAGAATACATAGCATATTGCTTTGCTAAGTTGTGAAGCCATATGGCTTCGGAAGCAAAGATCAGGTCTCTTTGACCTCAAGATGGATACTACAATGATTCTATGTGATAACCAGAGTTGTGATGACAGAGAACCCTGTGTTTCGTCGTAACACATAGAAATCCAGTATTTCTACATACGAGATAAGATGCAGATGATGATGTTTTGGTATTCCCATACTGAAGATATAGATGATGTTTTAGTATCTACATACTATAGATGCAAATGATGATGATTCGGTATTTCTATACTAAATATAGAGATGATGATGTTTCAGTATTCCCATACTGAATATATAGATGATGTTTCAGTATTTACATACTGTAGATGCAGATGATGGTGAATCCGTATTTCTATACTGAATATAGAGATGATGATGCTTTTAGTATTTCTATACTGAAGATATAGATGATGATGCTTTCAGTTTTCACATACTGGATATATATATGGTGATAGTTCAATATTCACATACTGAAGATGTAGATGATGATGGTTTAGATGATGATGTGCTGACGAAGCCTCTATCTCGAGTAAAGTTCGAACACTTTCGAGACAAGCTTGGTGTTGTTCGAAAAGACCTTCCTCGAAAGGGGGAGTAGTGATGTTGTAGTGGGATTGTATCATCCCTGGGAACTTTCCCTAAAGTGATCCGGTGGCCTTAGTCATCGAGAATGAAGAGGGATTGTATCATCATGGGACATTTGTCCAGAAGTGATATGGTAACCTTGGTCCTTGAGAATGAAGAGGGATTGTATCATCCCGGGAAATCTGTCCAGAATAGATCCGGTGACTTTGGTCCTCGAGAATGTAGTGGGATTGCATCATCCTTGAAATTTGGTTCAGAAAGGTATCCAGAGGCTTCGGTCCTCGAGAATGTGGCAGGATTGCATCATCCTTGAACTTTGGTTTAGAAAGGTATTCGGAGGCTTCGATCCCCAAGAATGTGGTAGGATTGCATCATCCTTGAACTTCGGTTCAGAAAGGTATCCAGAGGCTTCAATCCCTGAGAATGTGGTAGGATTGCATCATCCTTGAACTGCGGTTCAAAAATGTATTTGGAGGCTTTAGTCCCCGAGAATGTGGTAGGATTGCATCATCCTTGGACCTAGTCCTAAAGTGATAGGGACTGATTATCCTGTAATCAATCCGGTGACTTCAGTTGTCAAGAATGCGGTAGGATTACATCATCCTTGGACCTAGTCCTAAAGTGATAGGGACTGATTATCCCGTAATCAATCCGGTGACTTCGGTTGTCAAGAATGTGGTAGGATTGTATCATCCTTGGACTTAGGTCCAAAAGTGAAAAGTGATCCGAAGACTTTTGTCTTCGTGTTGTGGATTACAGGTTGTTGCTGATGATGATGTTACTGATTGAAAGATCAAAGTGTGATGATGATGACGTACTGATCGAAATATCAGAGTGTGATGATGATGACATACTGATCGAAAGATCAGAATGTGATGATGACGTACTGATCGAAAGATCAGAGTGTGATGATGATGACATACTGATCGAAAGATCAGAATGTGATGATGACGTACTGATCGAAAGATCAGAGTGTGATGTTGCTGATGTTGTTGTTCGAAATTTCAAAGTATGATGATGATGTTGCTGATCGAAAGATCAGAATATGATGATGATGTTGTTGATCGAAGGATCCAAATATGATGATGATGATGTTGCTGATCGAAAGGTCAAAGTGCTGAAGATGTCATTACTGATTGAAAGGTCCGAGTGCTAAAGATGTTGTTGCTGATCGAATGGTCAAAGTGCTGAAGATGTTGTTGCTAATCAAAAGGTCAAAGTGCTGAAGATGTTGCTGCTGATCGAAAGGTCAAAGTGCTGAAGATGTTGCTGCTGATCAAAAGGTCAAAGTTGTTGCTGATCGAAGCGGTCAAAGTGTTGATGTTGCTGAAGACTGAAGATTGAAGATGAAGACTACATGATGTTGAAAAGCTTCCAATGATTTATAGATGTGTTACGCTGATGATGTCGATGATGTCCTCTATTATTGTTGTTGTTGATGTTGTTGTAGAATACCCTTCTCGTTAAGGGGGAGTGTTGAAATATTGTAACTTCGAATAATATTCTATATGTATCTTTTGTGGTCCCCGATGGTCGTACCAGGAGAACCAATTGTATGTATTTATGCTCCGATGCTTCTAATCGGAAGAACTAATAAGAGTATTGAGGTAGTCTCCTCTAATTGTAAAGGTGGGTCATTAGCACCCCGGTGTGGTTACTTGAGCCTACATGTGTAACTCGAGCCTACAATATTAACTCGAGCCTACATGTCCGAATTGATAATTAAAGTGAACAGATGAATATAAATAGAGGTGTGGCGCTCCTCATTTGGATCACACACACTCACTTGTGTAGCGCATTAGTGAAGGAGAGAGAAGTAGCAGGAGAAGGAGGAGGATCGGTCTTTGATCAGCATTTTGGTTTTACCTTTTATCTTTTTGGGGCATCTATATTGAGGAAGCTTTTGCTGGGTTTTTCCCTTTAGAATTTTCCCAGGATAAATCTTTGTGTTCCTTTTTTGTATGGTTGTGCTTGTCTATCTTTCAGTGATCTTTTGGCTTATGGTTATGCTGTTATGATGCTAAATGTTTTAAGATCTGATATAACCATTAAAAATTCAACAATTATTCTAATGAGGGTGACCATGATGATGATTATTGTTATTATTCTAATGAGTATGAACATGATGATCATAATGATGAATATGATAACATTGATGACGTCGATGATGATGATATCATTGATGACAATGATGACGATGGTGATGATGATGATGATTATGGTAGAATTGATGATCATAAAGATTAAGATGATAATGGTTGTGATTATTATAATGAGGATGAACATGATGATGATGATTTTTATTATTCTAATGAGTATGAACATGATGATCATGATGATGAAGATGATAACATTGATGACGATGATGATGGTCATATCATTGATGACGATGATGAGGTAGAGGATGAGGATGAGGTTGATTATGATGTTGACAATGATGATGATGACGATGGTGATGATGATGATGATGAAGATGATGATGATGAATATGATGATGGTTGTTATTATTCTAATGAGGATGACCATGATGACGATGATTGCTATTATTCTAATGAGTATGAACATGATGATCATGATGGTGAAGATGATAACATTGATGACGATGATGATATCATTGATGGCGATGATGATTATAGCATTGACGATGATGGGGCTAAGGATGTGGATGAGGTTGATTTTGATGTCGATGATGACGATGATGAATATGGTGATGATGGTGATGATGATGGTGATGATGACGATGCTGATTATGATAGCATTGATGATCATAAATATGAAGATGATGATGGTTGCGATTATTATAATGAGGATGAACATGATGATGATGATGATTGCTATTATTCTAATGAGTATGAACATGATGATTATGATGATGAAGATGATAACATTGATGATGATGATGATGATGATAACATTGATAACATTGATGATGATGATGATAATAAAGTTCTAATATCTAAAACACAATATTTCAATAAGTTATGCAATAAAGTGAACAAACATTTTCATGCATATAAATTGTTACTTACCTCATGTATTTTCCAAGATCATATATAACTTGTTTTATGTCATCGTCAAAGCTATCTGGGAGAGATAGAGGTAGAACATATTGTAACAAAAAAATCATTATTTATTTAATTTCCAAATAAGAGACAACAATTACTAAAGAATATGTACTAAATGGAAATTATATACATAAATAATTATCTTAATGAATGTATGTCAGTCATGAGTTTTAGTACACCACCAAAATCACCTTTTTTTGTTAAGATATTTTGTGTGTTCGACTCAAACCCAGTCAGAAACCTTATTTTCTGAATGACCTCTTTTATATCATTGCTTTGTTGCTCTCTCAACAATGATAAAATTTCAAAAATAAGAAAAAGTCAATGACCATTGATTTGCAAGTGTTTAGTGTTCCATCGCTATAGTGACAAACATCTGTCTTCGTTGCAATAGAGATGAACATACATCTCTATAGAGGCAAAGTGTCATTTACATCGCAGTAGTGACAATCATCAGGGGCTAGAACAATTTCTTTTCAAAACATTGATCAATTTAACCACATAAATTACCATTTTAACTTATTCGTGGCAATATTTCGTGGAAATTTTGAGCCATATGTACTAGTGTGATATGATAAACGAGGAAAATGGTGCAAAGAATGAAATCATAATGATGCACAAAGAATGAAATCATGACTTTGTACATGTATTATAAATAAAAATGGCTTTTGAAATCTCATTGATAGAGTGACTTGACATGATTATGATTTCGTTGTACTATGATCAACAAGTGTCCAGTGATGCAATGATTCATGTTTCAAATCCAAGCTAGAATAGATACCACATGTTGTATTCATAGTTTCGATTTGCATGGATGACATCATAGTTAGGGTATAATTCGAATGGAAGTTTGATCATTCATTTAAGCATAGTTTTAAGTTTTAATGTTTAGATATATATAATTAATAAATACCATTAATCCAAACAATATATAAAATCTGAATTTGATAATTAATACTTTTCCTAGCATGAAAAACCAAACTATTGAAGCCTTGATAAAAGTCATAAGGGGATTATGGATCTTTCTCTCCACCGCAAATGGCTGTCTACATCATGGATGCTGACATGGTCAATATTTTTTATCTTCTCCTCTCCTTCATCCCTTCACTGCTCCACTTGCTCAATCATCAATCCAGGTGGACATGCTTTTTCAATAAGCACCATTGCAGGAAAGGACAATTCATCCATAATGTTGTCAACTACATACCATCTTTTGCTGCAAATGGTCTGTGCTTTCTTTATGGCTTCAACTACTATCTCATCTAGATATTCCCAGGCTCTCAAAATAATCTTGATCCTCTTAAGATGGAAGTTAGTGAGAAAAGTGACATTATCTGGCTTATCTTTCATGTACCTTTGCCAGTCTATCACTTCATCATAAGCCTTCGAAGCTTGTTGTCTCTTCTCAACTAGGTCTTCCAGAACAACATACATCTTGTAAAAAACAATGTGAGTTTCAAATATATTATCAAGAGTTTTAAATAACTCACAGAACAAATCATGATGTTCCTTGTTGGTTCCAATGGAAAGCTCTTTAAATTCTTCCTGGGAAAATTTGGAAAATGAAGATGAAGCTGTAGTTGTAGTTGCATCTTCACTCTATCTTTCTCACAATGCAACCTTTTGAACCAAAGTGGCATTAACAATATTTTCTCTTTGCAGTTCTTCACTGAGAGCAACATTCTTCTCTTGAAGTTCATCATACCTGTTCTCAAGTTTCCTGTTAAGTTGTTCCAGTTTCTCCTTTAGACCGACAATGTATTCTTTCTGTTTGTCAAATTCTCGGTTCAAAGTGTTAACAACCTCAAAATTGGTGCCTGTAAAAGCCCCTAAAATAGATGTAGCATCTGTGGAATACGCCTGTGGGTCACTTGATTGTTGGGTCCACACAACCTCATTTGTAATTGATATGTCCATATCACTCTGATCCCTGTTCCTCTTCTTACCCTTCCTCACCACTGATCTATCATCTTTACTGTACCGATATTCTCCTAGGGATATCACAAAATCTTCATTGCATTCGTCCCTCATCTCATCAATGGGGGGTATACTAATGCCTGTGGATATCAGAGAAGAGGTTTGAGTTGTGGTGTGAGAGGGTATAGTCATAGTAATAGGAGAAGTGGATGGAGAAGAGGTAACATTCTGAGCAAGAATTACTTCAGGGGCTGAAGAAATGTCAGGAATAGAAGTTTCAATAGATGAAACTTGTAAAGAAGTAGCCTTTAGTGATGATGGTGAAACTACTGAAGTTTTCTCAGGAACAGGGGATGACACTGAGCTGAATGAAGGAATATGCAATGGAATTTTAAAAACTAATGTTACAATAGATGAAGGAATGGGCATATCCACAGAAACAGGTGTAATAGATTTAGGAAGACAAGTGGCATATTGGTAAAGCTGGGACATAAAAGGTGTCACAGTAGAACCAACAGATAATGAAGATAAAGCTATAATTGATGAGAGAAGTACCACCTAAGAATATGGGCCACACTGGGAAGAAGGTTGTGGTTGTGGAGGAGGTGATGAAGACTTGCCATTGCTACCATTAAATAAATCAGTAAAATTATGCAAATCATTACCATTTCCAACTTCAACGGTAACAGGCACATGGGAAATCCTTTCATCCTCTTCCTCTGAATGAGTCAAGTCTATAGTAGAAATGAGGATGGAGATTTTCAACTTTTTGGAAGGCTTCTCCTCAACCTGGCTTTGTTCAGATTGAGTCTTTTCAACCACAGTGGTCACCTGAGAAACTTCAGCTGGCTGAGAGGTTTCAACTTCCTGTGTGTCTAGTGCTGAAGTCATTCTGCTCAATCTTTGTTTGATCTGCTCAGAAGTATGCAAATAGGCCTTGACCTGCTATTCCATAGATGTCTGGGGAATTTATTCCATGGGATATTTTCCTTTACTTGTGTCTGAACTGGTTTCAATGGATGCATTTTTTGCTGCTAGAGCCTCCTTTGCTGTAGCTTGAGCTTCCTTTTATTCCTTGTATTTTATTACCTTTTCTTGAATGTCTAACTCCATGGACCTGTAATGTCGAACTCTGTCCCTTATTTCCTTTTGGTATTGCAGAATATGACTTTGTTCTTATTTCTTTTTTCCCTTGCCAAGACTTCAGAAAAAGTATCAACTCCCTCATAGATGAAATCATCTGGAGTTTCCTCATGAGTGTATCCTTCTTTAAAGTGGTTCTGCTTGAGGTGGAAATCAACAATCCCTTTGGGATCATGCTTCCTTTTACTAGCAAAACCAAGATTGAATGACATTATGTGGTCGCTAAGCTCTGATGCCCAAGTAGAAGTAGGTACACTTAAGGATCCAAGGGTTATAGGAAACTTGGGACAAACCTTCCTCTTAGGTGAAACACATTTTTTGTAAATCCCTTCTATGAGTGTTTGAAATTAAATCTCCTCAAGGACGAACCTGTCCGGTACGACCTTAGGAAACATATGGGTATCATTTCTACCAAAAACCCTGATATAGATGAATGATTCACCGAAATACCAATCTCCCATAGTGGCTATGAGGGTTTTAGCCTCAGGTGAGAACGCAGGAGCTTCCTTGTTGAAAATTAGGAAATAGACCCAGCCGAGGAAAATCTCACATATATCATAAAACCTAGTTACATAATTGCTATCCCATAGCTTGGAATGATAAATATGGATAGGCGGGGCTCATAATACCCAACTCCATCCCGTAGTGGGGAAGCAGAACTTGGCACAAAAGATACCCACAATGAAGGAAGAAAGATAAACGTTGGTATTCTTCCTAGCAGTAGCTTTCTGGAACTCTTATATGGAATTTTTGAGTTCAAGTGACAGGATTGAAGCCCAAGGGAAGGATTCACCTATAGTTATGGCATGGTGAGAAATGGGGGCCCATTATTTCTTGAAGTAAGAACAGTTGGGGACACCATAAAGCCTGCATAACATTGTTGCAAGTAGGGAATAAGGTTCCTTGAACCATTCGATGGGGTAAAGTTTGTCTTTCCTCTGGGAGAACTTGCACGGTTCAGACATCCAAGATTTCATCATTTCGTCAAAATTTAACCTAGACTTAGCAGCTTTAATAAAGTCTGCATCGAGGAGCTACGTAAAAGGTTTAAGGGTGTAAATTCTCACAAATATTTCAGAGCAGAAATTGGCCAATTACGTTCCAATACTGGTGTTAAAGGAATGGTATTTTAGGTTAGCGTGGTCTATAATCCATCTAACTGCATCATTGTAGGGGAGGACGACCGGTCTTGAGGCAATCATGTGAAGGCCAGAGTCCCTAATTCTCTCATAAACGAGTTGATTACCTTGGTAGTCTGAAAGGTCATTGTTATCAAATATGGAATAAACTTGGGACCAATCTAACTGGTAAGTTTCAGACACTCGTCCACTGGTATCGGAGAAGACACCAAAATTTGGGTCTTGTTTAAACATGTCTTTCTCGAGGTTTTTGCTCCTGGTATTTTGGGGTGTTTTGGATGTCGCCATATCTTGTTCGAATGCTGGTACCAGTAATTAAATTTAATTATAAAGGAAGCATAGTAAGCAATTCAAGTTGTGAGAAAGTGACTTGATAACCAACCTGAAACCGTAGTGAACATTGTCAAAATTGCTTGGTAAAATCTGGATGTAAATTCACGCAGGAGAGAAAATTACAATGGTAAAAACAATGGAAACATCATAAATAAGACCACCATATTTATAATTCATTGGTAATAATAAAGAACGTAGGATTAGGGTGAAAAGAACGGTCAGGATAAGGTTTTGCGGGATGCAGGGGCCAAACATGAAATTCAAAATTTTTATTAATCATTCCGTAACCTGCATTCCGCATTTTGCGGGATACGGGATGCGAAATCATAAAATAGTGAAAGCTTATTCAATCAGCTCCGTACACTGCATTCCGCATTTTGTGGGATGCGAGTTGCGGACACATGCAAACCAAATGATTATGTCATGTCCCCGGTTTCGACCCCGTTTGCATGATGTGTAAAATGTAATTAATCGTGGTGAGGAGCTCAAGGCAAAAGCCCCACCATCGATTTGGTTGTGTATGTTTCGGCAATGGGGATAATTGCCGATGGAATGTAGTGCTATCCAGCACATTTTAATGTGGCATCATGTAAAACCGCACATCAAATAAAACTAAAACCACAACCAGCTACGGCAGTGCAACGTTGAATGAAAAGGGCATGGTTCCAAAGGATAAGGGGTGGGGGATGTCAAACCTTGGTTATGGGTAAAACCCATGTTTTATTACCTTGTGGTTTTCTACCTTTGTTATTTGTCACTTTTCTTGTCTTACCCAACCTCCTTCAACCTCTTTAATGTTCTGTTGGGTAGTTGGGCAGCTATGGCTGTTGGTGGATGGGTAGTTATTGCCTTTGGGAGTGGGGTGGCAGGACTGTCAGTCCTTTGCCCACA
>LPNX010382467.1:853918-897329 GCA_001517045.1 Pseudotsuga menziesii
AGGAGAATTGCTGAAATGTGTGTGTTTGCTTCCGCTGTATGATTGAAGATAAATGCATCTGTGTATGCTTAATTCCAGCATTTGTTTTCTATTTATGTTCATTGGGCATCTTGCCTGGCTGTGTTGTTGTGTTGGTCGCGTCCTCTTCGCCGGTTGAGGGACGGGGACGTGACAGATTAATAAATGACAACTCCACAACCCGCATTCCGCAAAATGCGGGATGCGGATTGCGGATCAATGAAAGCATATTTGAAAAACCTCCCACATCCTGCATTCCGAATTTGCGGGATGCGGGTTGCAGGAAGAGAAAAATTGAAATATCCAACTAAAATATCCCGCACTCCACAACTTGCGGGTTGCGGGATCCGGGACAACCAAACACTTTAAAACAAGCAGTCTTTCCGCATCTTAAAACAAACAAATCGAGCATGACTTTTCTTTGAAATTTGGTTAAGTTAAGGAATCCCATGAGTCGATAAAAAATGTAATAGAATCCTACAAGGTCACGAAGGATCCTACCAATTTACCTTCTTATGTGTGATTGGGCTTCTATGTCAAAATAACATGGGATCTGTTGTACCTACAACAAATGGTGACTTACTGGAAGAACCAATTATCTCTGCAAAACAATAACCTTTTCCAATCAAACCTGTCAGTAGACAAATGATTAACTCTCAATAAATGTTAATATATAAATGTAACCAACAAGGAATTATCAAAATTATTAATGCATTTCCATCCATGGTCATTTTTAAAAGTTGCAACTCTGATTCAGATGTCATTGGAGGATCGATATCATTTGAACTTAGGCTGACATAGGCATGCAGTTTAAAGTCAAACTTGGGGTCAGACCTTTACCACTTTGGGTTTTTACACAGAGGCCACTGAAACCACCATTTATTTCTTCCCCTCTTTTTTTTTCCAAAGAAATAACAAGATTGTAATGACAAAGGACCACTGCCCCATGTTCTGGTGATCAGTGCTACTCACAAACCTGACCTAGAAACTGAACAAGTTGGCTCGGAAGGGAGACCTCTTATCTTCCAGCTATATGGCTGAAAGAAACTACCATGGCTTGGATACCATATGGTGATAGTTTCAGTCCAAAATCAAGCCTATGATCATAGTGAGGCCGGCCTTAGATAGGACCCCCTCGTCCTAATGCACAGTACTCTCTTGTTTGGGAACAACTAGGGTTCTATTTTGCACATGGATTACAAGACACTGCCATGGCTTGGTGTCCACATGATGGCAGTGTTACTCACTGATGCTCTGTAGATCATGAATGAGTCGACCTCTAAATAGGATCTCCCATATTCCAGAAAACTAGAATCCAACTCCCTATACTATATGGAAAAGATGTCATTCCACTGAGCACTTATGAACATAATGAGCTGGATCAAGATGAGACCCCTCATCTTGCAATCCATATGATGAAATATATGGCCATAATTGAATTCCAAAGGGTAAGACTGACCGGGCTATAAAAATACGCCGCAATACTCTAATGAGACCTTAGACAGGATGAACCTTTTCTTCCACAACTGTCATCATCAGAGTAAGGCATGAAGAATATATTAACCTGGACAAGAGAGCATTAATAAAAAATTCTACAAATTTTGGTTACGATTAAGATATAATAGATCCTGATACGAGTTAGAAAAGATAGAAACTGACAAGCTTGTTTCGGTTGAGAGTATTGAGTACTAAGGAAAATTGATTGCTCATTATTGCCAAGTGTCCAGAGATTACCAAAAATCTACCAATATCAAGCAAACATTTAGAAAATAAAAGGAAAATAACACACCAAACCTATATACAGGGTTGAACCAACCTTTTCAAACAAAATACTTCTTGACCAGGAAAACATTCACTGGATAGGTGTCAACGACCCCTTCCAGTGTTTGTAGTTGAACCGTACTAGGACCAATATTTTCTATAATAATGAATGGTCCTAGCCAAAGTCGTTGAAACTTGGTGTACTCTTTTTCATCCTTGTGTTGTTTGTCCCATCTCAACACTAAATCTCCCACTGAGAAGTCTCTGTCTGATGAATACCTCTTGTCAAACCATTTATTAACCAACTGTTGATGTTGGTAGAATTTATTCGTGGCTTTGTCTCGATCCTCTTCTAACTTGAGCAGAGAATCAATCCTCTGCTGTAATGGGGAAGAGTCATTCTCTTGGATGGATTGGGCCAATTGCAACGAATGAATGGTGAGATTAGCTGGCAGGACAACTTCCTTGCCATAAACAAGGCAATAAGAGGAGTTACCAAGGGCTTCCTTTGGGGGTGATTCGATCTGCCCAAAGATTGGGTGTGCCAGTCTTTATGGTGTGAAGCCACCATATTTTTTAGAATGCTTATCAGGTGTTTGGTTGAGGATTCCGCAAGCCCATTGCCTTGAGGCTAGTAATTAGCAAAAAACTTAAGCTTAATTCCATTTTCAAGGGCATAGCTAGTCAGGTCAATGGATTGGAAGTATGAGGCATTGTAAAAAACAAGATACTCATGGGTGCAAAACCTAGTGATTATCTGATTTTCAAGGAAGGAAATTACCTGGTTCGTGTTACACAGCCTCAACCCACCTCGTAAAATAGTCAGTGTCTGTTAAGATATATTTATGTTGTAATGAGGATAAGAGGTTGATGGGTCCAACGGAATCCAATCCCCAATGCTGAAATGGGAATTGAACTGCTACGGGATGCAAAGGAAAGGCAGGTTTCTTGATTTTGCGAGCGCACTTTTGGCAAGGCTCGCATTTTCTGACAAGTGAATGGGCATCTCTGAATAGGGTAGGGAAATAGTATCATGCCCTGATGATTTTATGAGTCATTGGGCATTTCATTGCTTGTCTTCTTGAGATATACCATCTCGTTAAACATTCTTTGAAGAAGTTTCTTCACTTCACTCGTATTGAACAGATCCTGATTAGTAGCAGAGGGTTTAGGAGAACTATCACTTTTCCTATGTGAGGTAGATGCTTGTTCAGATGTGGGATCAGGGTTTTCCTTGAGACAGAACATGTCCCTTTCAACCTATATTGCTTCAGAGAAGGCATCTTTCAAGGACTCTTTGCGAGCCCTTTTGACCCACATGGCTATTTGGGTCAGGAGACCCTTAATATAGTATGCTACCAATAACTCCTCGACATGGATTACTGTACTCGAGATCCTATTCTTTAAATACAAAAACCGTTGATTGTAATATTTGACTCTTTCTTTTCCCTTAGTTTTCATGGAAGAGAGCTCTATGACTAACTCCTCTGGGGTTTTGTCATCTCCAAACTTTTGAGTGAAGAGTTCAGAGAATACATCCCAAGATGGGATGGAACTAGATTCTAAGGCAAAGTACCAGGTATAAGATTTTCCCTCGAAGGTGTAAGGGAACAGTATACAAACCACGTCGTTATGTATGATGTTCCTAAGTCTAATGGCTGGCATGAAGGATTTTATGTGGTCTTCCATGGGAATTTTGTCATCTGGATTGAATTTTGGAAACCACTTCTCAGGGTTTTTAGGCAATTTGTGTTGATCACCTAAAATAGAGATGACATCTCCAGCCAACCAAGGTTTGTTATGTCTTTTTTCAGGCATAGGAACAGGTTCCTGTGACGAGGCTGAGGATTCATAATTGGACGATTGGTCTGAAGAATATGGGGAAGAGGGAGGAGATGCAAGTGGTCCTCCTATTCGAACGGTGGGTCGAGGAGTAGATGACTCATGGAAAAGAAAATCTAGATTTAACCTAGGGGTAGACAGTTCACTGGGGAGAGGCCGATTTCTTTCAGCGTTTGAATATCCTAAGTTAAGATTGCTTTGATTATTGATTTGGGGAAGATTACGTGTTAGACGTTCTTCATCGTACTTTCTTCTAATTTCAGCTACGTTGTCAGAGTTACCCTTCAATATTTTTTCAACTGTGGTTGGTCCTAGAGTAGGTGATACAAGAATGTATCTGCTACTCGGGGCGCTCTGTCCTTGTGCGGGAGTGGATGGGACGACATCTGAACCTTTTGCTACTTGTTCCGCTGAAGTAGATGCACTAGAGTGACTACGAGTGATGATCAAATCTCTAGCTGGAGGAGGTGTCTGTGTGTTTCATTCAGGCATGATGTGATGGCCCTCCTTCTAGCACCATTTGTTGAAGCCCCAACTATGTATGTGGCTGATTAGGGTTTCTAAGGCTTACAACACACAGAGAAAACCCAACCAAAGGCTTCAAACAATACCACTCATGTATTGTTCTATCCTCAAGCTGTTTAAAGTAGTGATATCCCATGGATATTACAGTAGCCTTCACTGGCCTTCAAGGGTTAGATCCACAGAGGACCTGTTTCCCAAAATTGGAAAGCAATGTAGGTGGCAAAATGAAAAGGAAAATCAAATCTAGCTAAGAGAATTATCCTGATCTAAACCTAAGCTACCTAAAGAAGATTTTGGTTTGATTTGCAGGTGAACCAAAGACATAAGTAGACAAATACTTTTCATCCAATCAACAAAAATGTAAATCAAATTAGAAATTCATCGCTTAGTTCACAGCTAATTAATGAAAATCAATTAGTCAGTGACTTAAGATTCTATCATTCTGGATTAACCTGCATAGCACATGTAAGTTGGAAAACAAAAATATTATGATGCTAAATATTAGTGTTCAATTATTCACAAAAATAGATAAAGACAGTTCATAAAATAAATTTCATGAAGCTTTATCAATGCATTAATAAATAACAGAGATAAATCTAAGTTAAATAAATAACAACATTATTTGTCCATTTGAAACAAAGAAGATCAAGATCTGTTTGAAGAAATTCATCCAAACAAAGACAAGAGATAAGAAATAACAATACTGTATTGATTTGAAGTTTAGTAAAAAATTACATAAACCATATGAACAACCAGAAGTGTTTTCAATCTCCTGTATCAATCTCCCCTCTTCCAAAATTCCAAAAACAAAGTCCTTAACACATTCGAGATCACCCTCTTTAATAATTATTACAAAACAATGGATTTCCCCCTAAAGGGGATCAAAACCTAAACAAATATAATATCCCAAGAAATCTCTACACATCTTCCAGATACAAAGCAATTCCTCAATATCAGGGTAATTGGAAGATTCAATGCCAAGCTGGGCATTGCACTTATGATCTTCAATCTCATTCTTAACCAGTTTATGCCAAAATCGGATATAGATGTGGATCTTTCCCTCCACCGCAAATGGTTGTCTGATCAACTGATCTACATCGTGGATGCTGAAGTGGTCAATATTTTTTTACTTATCCTCTCCTTCATCCCTTTGCTGCTCCACTTGCTCAATAATCAATCTAGGTGGACATGCTTTTTCAATAAGCACCATTGTAGGAAAGGACGATTCATCCATAATGTTGTCAACTACATACCATCTTTTTCTGCAAATGGCCTGTGCTTTCTTTATGGCTTCAACTACTATCTCATCTAGATATTCTCAAGCTCTCAAAATAATCCTGATCCTCTTAAGCTGGAAGTTAGTGATAAAAGTGACATTATCTAGCTTATCTTTCATGTATCTTTGCCAGTTTATCACTTCATCATAAGCCTTTGAAGCTTGTTGTCTCTTCTCAACTAGGTCTTCTAGAACAATAGACATCTTGTCAAAAACCATGTGAGTTTCAAAGATATTATCAAGAGTTTTAAATAACTCACATACCAAATCATGATATTCCTTGTTGGTTCGAATGGAAAGCTCTTTAAATTCTTCCTGGAAAAATTTGGAAAATGAAGATGAAGCTGCACTTGCAGTTGCATCTTCACACTGTCTTTCTAACAATGCAACCTTCTGAACCAAAGTGGAATTAATAGTCTTTTCTCTTTGCAGTTCTTCACTGAGAACAACATTCTTCTCTTGAAGTTCATCATACTTGTTTTCATGTTGCTTGTTAAGTTGTTCCAGTTTCTTCTTTAGACTGACAATTTCTGCTTTTCGTTTGTCAAATTCTTTGTTCAAAGTGTTAACATCATAAAAATTGGTGCTTGTAAAAGCCCCTAAAACAGATGTAGCATTTGTGGCATATGCCTGCGAGTCACTTGATCGTTGTGTCCACACAACCTCATTTGTAACAGATATTTCCATATCACTTTGATCCCTGTTCCTCTTCTTACCCTTCCTCACCACTGATCTATCAACTTTACTGTACCAATATTCTCCTAGGGATATCACAAAATCTTCATTGAATTCGTCCCTCATCTCATTAATGGGGGGTATACTAATGCCTGTGGATATCATAGAAGAGGTTTGAGTTGTGGTGTTAGAGGGTATAGTCATAGTAATAGGAGAAGTGGATGGAGAAGAGGTAACATTCTGGGCAAGAATTACTTCAGGGGCTGAAGAAATGTCAGGAATATAAGTTTCAATAGATGAAACTTGCGAAGAAGTAGCCTTTAGTGATGATGGTGAAACTTTTGAAGTTTTCTCAGGAACAGGGGATGTCGCTGAGGTGAATGAAGGAATATGCAATGGGATTTTGAAAACTGGTGGTACAATAGATGAAGGAATGTGCATATCCACAGAAGCAGGTGTAATAGATTCAGTAAGACAAGTGGCATCTTGGTAAAGCTGGGACATAAAAGGTGTCACGGTAGAACTAGCAGATAATGAAGATAAAGCTATAATTGATGAGAGAAGTAATTCAGAAGAGGCTGGGCCAGACTGGGAAGAAGGTTTTGGTTGTGGAGGAGGTGATGAATACTTGCCATTGCTACCATTAAATAAATTAGTAAAATTATGTAAATCATTACCATTTCCAGCTTCAACGGTAACAGGAACAGGGGAAATCCTTTCATCCTCTTCCCCTGAATGAGTCAAGTCTATAGTAGAAACGGGGATGGAGATTTTCAACTTTTTGGAAGGCTTCTCCTCAACCTGGGTTTGTTCAGATTGAGTCTTTTCAACCAAAGTGGTCACTTGAGTAGCTTTAGCTACCTGAGAGGTTGCAACTTCCTATGTGTCTAGTGCTGAAGTCATTCTGCTCAATCTTTGTTTGATCTGGTCAGAAGTATGCAAATAGGCCTTGACCTGCTGTTCCACAGATGTCTGTGGAATTTCTTCCATGGGATATTTTCCTTTACCTGTGTCTAAACTGGTTTCAATGGATTCATTTTTGGCTGCTAGAGCCTCCTTTGCTGCATCTTGAGCTTCCTATTCTTCCCTGTCTTTTAGTACCTTTTCCTGAATGTCTAACTCCATAGACCTATAATGTCGAACGTTGTCCCTGATTTCCTTTTGGTATTGCAGAATATGACTTTGTTCTTCTTTGCTTTTTTCCCTTGCCAATACTTTAGAAAAAGTATCAACTCCCTAATAGATGAAATCATTCGGAGTTTCCTCATGAGTGTAGCCTGCTTTAAAGTGGTTTTGCTTGAGGTGGAAATCAAAAATCCTTTTGGGATCATGCTGCCTTTTACTAGAAAAACCAACTTGAGTGACACTATGTGGTCACTAAGCTCTAATTCCCAAGTAGAAGTAGGTATGCTTAAGGATCCAAGGGTTATAGGAAACTTGGGCCAAACCTTCCTCTTAGGTGCAACACATTTTTTGTAAATCCCTTCTATGACTGTTTGAAATGAAATCTCCTCAAGGACCAACCTGTACGGCATGACCTTAGGAAACATATGGGCAACATTGCTACCAAAAACCCTGATATAAGTGAATGATTCACCAAAATACCAATCTCCCATAGTGGCTATGAGGGTTTTAGCTTCAAGTGAGAATGTAAGAGCTTCCTTGTTGAAAATCAAGAAATAGACCTGGCCGAGGAAACTCTCACATATATCATAAAAACTGGTTACATAATTGGTATCCCATAGCTCGGAATGATAAAAAAGAACAGGTGGGGCTGGTAATACCCAACTCCATCCCATATTGGGGAAGAGGAACTCGGCACAAAAGATATCCATAATGAAGGCAAAAAGATAAAAGTTGTGCTTCTTCCTAGCAATAGCTTTCTGGAACTCTTGTATGGCATTTTTGAGTTCAAGTGACAGGATTAAAGCCCAAGGGAAGGATTCACCTGTAGTTATGACATGGTGAGCAATGGGGGTCCATTATTTCTTGAAGTAAGAACAGTTGGGGAGACCATAAAGCCTGCATAACATTGCTGCAAGCAGGGAATAAGGTTCCTTGAACCATTCGATGGGGTAAAGTTCTTCTTTCCTCTGGGAGAACTTGTGCGGTTCAGCCATCCAATATTTCATCATTTGGTCGAAATTGAACCTAGACTAAGCAACTTTAATAAAGTCTACATGGAGGAGTTGCGTAAAAGGTTTAAGGGCGTAAATTCTCACAAAGGTTTCAGAGCAGAAATTGGCCAATTGCATTCCAATACTAGTGTTAAAGGAATGATCTTTCAGGTTAGCATGGTCTATAATCCATTTAACTGCATCATTGTAAGGGAGGAAGACCGGTCTTGTGGCAATCATGCGAAGGCCAGAATCCCTAATTCTCTCATAAATGAGTTGATTACCCTGGAATTATAAAAGGTCATTGTTATCAAAGATGGAATAAACTCGGTACCAATATAACTGGTAAGTTTCAGAAACTCATCCACTGGTATCGGAGAAGACAACAAAATTCAAGTCTTTGTTAAACATGTCTTTCTGGAGGTTTTCGCTACTAGCAATTCAGGGTGTTTTGGATGTTGCCATATCCTATTTGAATGCTGGTACCAGTAATGAAATTGAATTGTAAAGGAAGCACAATGAGCAATTCAAATTGTGAGAAAGTGACTTGATAACCAACCTAGAACCATAGTGAACATTGTAGAAATTACTTGGTAAAATATGGATGTAAATTCACGTAGGAGAGCAAATTACAATGGTAACAACAGTGGAATCATCGTAAATAAGACCACCATATTTATAATTCATGGGTAATAATACAGACCGTAGGATTAGGGTGAAAAGAATGGTCAGGATCAGGTTTTGTGAGATGTGGGGGCAAAACATGAAATTCAAAATTTTTATTAGTCATTCTGTAACCTGCATTCCGCATTTTGTGGGATGCGGGATGCGGAATCACAAAACAGTGAAAGCTTATTTAATCAGCTCTGCACCCCGCATCCCGCATTTTATGGGATGCGGGTTGTGGACACATGCAAACCAAACGATTAATAAACGACAACTCCACAACCCACATTCCACAAAATGCAGGATGCAGATTGCGGATCGATGAAAGCATATCTGAAAAACCTCCTGCACTCTGCAACACCTTTGCAACTTGTGGGTTGCGGGATGCGGGACAACCAAACACTTCAAAACAAACAATCTTTACGCATCTTAAAACAAACAAATCAAGCATGACTTTTCTTTGAAATTTGGTTAAGTTAGGGAATCCCATGAATCGATAAAAAATGTAATAGAATCCTACAAGGTCACAAAGGATCCTACCAATTTACCTTCATTTTTGTGATTGGGCTCCCGTGTCAAAATAACATGGGATCTGTTGTACCTACAACAAGTGTATAACAAATTTATCTTGGTGCAGTAAGCTACAGAAGGGCTTAGAAAACTCAACAAGATCACAACCCACTCATATAAAGTCCATAGAAGGATACTACCCATCTTAGAGGTTTAGCAAGGGTTACCGTCCAAGGGAAGTCACGTCTCATACTTAATAGTACTCAAAGAGGTCACACCCAACATAAGGAGGTCACGACTCAACTTAGGAGTAGAACAAAAGTGACATCATCCCAACACACAAAACACAACTCAATATAGGAGCAACACAAGGTCATAGACCAACCCAAGCAACATACAAACAAGTCACGACCCTTCCTATGGAACTCAACCAAATTACGACCTAAGTCTAATAGTAAACATGAGCCCATGGTTGACCCCAACCAACAATAAGGAGGTCACAACCTGCTCAAAACAACAGCAAGAGGTACAACCCACCCCTAGTAGCAATAAATAAGATCACAACTTTCTCAAAACAACTTGAAAAGGAGGGTGGCAGCCTTAGATTGTTGAGAAAGAGGTGAATGAAGGAATTTATCCTAAAAGTAGGAAAATTGATGTTAGCGAATGATTAGTACACCAAGTCTAGAACTACTTTATAACTTTGAAGAGCGAAAAGAGAAGGCACATTAATTTTAGAGTTACAAGTTGTTTGCAGGTTGTTTTTAAGCATTTTGAGGCACACATACTTTGGTGAGCAGGGTTTCTAGCTAGGACCAATAATATCATATTGTAGAAGTTTAGTTAGTGTTGTAATAGTCAATTGGAACTTTCCTTTGGGTCATTATTTGATAAAAAATGTATTGGAAGTGGATATCTCTACATATATTTAACACTATGTAGTATAAATGATCATGGACAAACAAGCCTAGGCATATTCCTGTAAACACGAGATTTAAGAATGGCCATCCTAGTATTGGATGGAATATTTGGTTTGACAAAACAATAGTCTTGGTTATAGGGTGTGAGTTAATAACTGAATCTACATTCACTAATGAGATAGGGTAATGGTTGCAAAACTATCATGTGAGCATGAAGCTTTTGTCATAATAGTGAAAGAGCCATTGACTTGATCTCTTGGAAATAAGATAGGCTATGAAGTTTTGCAAACAACTACTTGGTCCCATTTGCTAATTGTAAATATTTAACTTGGTTGGCACATCCTAGGTTCGCTTCCATAATTATGAAGGATCCTGTACTACTATGTTTCACATGAGATAAAACTAGTCCAAGTAAGACTTGGGATAGTACGTTACCCAAACAATTGTCCCATGTCTATATTCAAGGGAAAATCTAGATAAGGTGTGCTAAAAATACTAAATTTCATGTTTAATAAAGTAGAATAGCAATACTCTCTTCATATTTGACAACTAACACTTAATTTATCACTTTTTGTATTATTTCCAAATAGTAAAAGGGTCACCTTAGATAGGATTTGAAAGAATCAACTTTGGAAGGCCAATGAAAGGTTATGTTCTTTCCCATATCATTTTTTTAAAATCATTTGATATGCTCAGATTTTACATGTGAATGTTCTTCCCTACTGTAAATAATGACAAAAAGCACAAGACCATATGCATTTCCAGATATGGAATATTGAATTTTGTTGACTCCATTTTTATATGGGTTGTCACACAAAAAAGAGGTAAACAATAAATCTCCCTATATTTTCATCATTTTAATACTATAGAGTAGAGAAAGAAAGGAATAAGAATGAGCAGGTCATGGCAATAAATGCAAGGAATTTATCTTAGAGGTAGGAAAATTGTTGTTGGAGAACCATTAATACACCAAGTCTTGGACTACTTTAGGAATTTGAACATCCAATAGGCAAGGCACCTTAATGTCAAAGTTACAAGTTTTTTTCCAGTCATTTTAAAGTATTTTGAAGTAGACAAACTTTGCAGAGTAGGGTGGCTAGCCATGACAAATAATATTGGATTGTAGACATCCAAATAGTGTTGGAATTGTCCATTGGAGTTTTCCTTTGGGTCATTATTTGAAAAGGTATGTATTGGAAGTGGATCCCTACACATATATTTAATATTATATTGTAGTAGAAAAATGAAGACTTATTCAAGCTCAACTAGCTAAATTTGGGTCTGGGAATGATCCTACCTATTCCACTGATTTTTCATTGATTTGGGGTGCTTTCCTGAGGGAAAATTAAACTTGGTATAGAACCAAAATTGGCTAAGCATGTAGATATATATCAATAGAAGCATTCGAGGAATCTATTCGGTGGTTCCTTAGATCGATGTTGACTGAAATCTTCATTCGCTCAAGCTACTATTCATTTGAGGACTAGAATAATAGTTTTCACATGGTTTAGAGTTATACTCTTTATTCTGAAAATAGCGTAGGTAATAACATGATGCTATTTTTATTTTTGAAAGTTCACATGAAAATATATCTAAGCAACCTCAAGTTTGTGGTGAAATTCATGAATTTCCATTGAAAGGTGTTTTTTGAAACTCCCATAGAAATCACTTAGAAGTTGTTGGGGCTGTGTTATGTAAGATACTTGTATCATATGCACAATAATATTATTCATATGTTTGTTTAAAACTATTAATTTAATGAACTTTTGTGTTTGACTTGTCAACTTATGGTATTATGTCATACAAATCAAAGAAATATTCAATTTGGGTTTTCCTTAGGGACCATTAAAAAGTCTCTTTTGTGTGTCAAGGAAAACAAAGAAAGGTTGAAACTCATTAAGTCCATATGTCTCCTACAAATAAGTGTTATATCAATAGCACATATCTTTAGAGATGCCGCATCATACATACTTCTTCCTTCAATGGATAGATGGTGTATTGAAAATTGCATGAAAATGTCTCATTTTGATGTTGGGGATGATGATTTGTGTTTGAATTTCATTGAGCCCATAGGTCTACCACAAATAAGTCTGATCTCAATAGCACATATCTCTAAAGGTGCTAGTGAAAATTGTAGTGAAAAGTGCACAAAAAGTCTCCTTTTGATCTTGAAGGCAATGCTCCAAGATTGTAACTATTGTATTAAAAAGTGCACTAGTGTGTTTCATACAATTCCTTCCTTCCATTTATAAATTTGAAGTTGTAGGGATATGGGTGGGGTGGAATTGTGTATCTAGTTTAAATCATATAATAATGGTTGAGGAGACCAAATTCCTTTGATTGACATTGTGGACAATAAAACATATAGGTTGTTGATGAACCCACATTTGACTATGGAATCAATACTCATTCTATTCCTCTAATTCAATTATGCCAGATGGTTGATCCTATGTTCTTTGTGAGGACATTATGATTGGTATATTTAGGTGTAGAGATATTCAAACAATCCATAAGTGTATGAAATTTGTGTAGTCGTCAATACACTAATCATGATATTGACATAATTTTTGCCACTCCATACAATGATCATCTGAATACTTAAATGTGTAGGATTTTCCATGCATATCTTATGTATAGCTATTACACATAATAATAGGCTCACCATGCTCTTCACAATGTTGGTTGTGTGCTTCCTACCAAACCTTGTTAGTCAATGACATTAAGGACATGGAAGTGATTTGAGGGTGGGATGAGATGTTTCTAAACTTCTAATCCTAGTAGGATAACTCAAGTGGTTGAATGCTTTGAGCTTCATGCACATTAATACATATTAGCGATATTTTTGGCACATCCGTATTTTTATTTATCAATAAAGAATCCAAATAGTAAAACATGTACAATGTCCAAAGCAGGTACATGGGTTTTGGAATGGCCAGAAAAACCCAAATGGAAGGTGAAAGTAGTATATGTATAATTAATTCATCCAACAAGACAAATTGGTTAAAGTGGACCTTAAGAGGATAAACAACAAAAACTTAAATTAATAAAAGGGAAATGGAAGAGGGACCAAAACAACCAGGAAATAAATATGGAATGCACCTATTTGGAGAGCACATTTCCCACCCATGGAATTCATAATAACAGAGCTCCCAAGAGTTCTAATTAGTTCTAATTAACTATTTTATTAGCATTATAAGAAAATTATCACACTAAAATTTTATGAATATTTTTTCAAATCTAGTACTAAGAATTATAATTAAATTGAAACAACAATAATCGATGTTTAGAAAAAATTCTTCACAAAGGCTTGGTTTCAATCATCCAAGAATTTTTTGTGCTATCTTGTCTCATACTTAACTTTTCCTAACCAATTTGTCTTAGGTAGGCTGTTTTTTCATCTTGGTTCATTCATTGTCAAGCTTTCTCTAAGTGTTGCAACTTATGAGCGTCTTTTCCATTAATGAGATCGTATATTAATTATCCATTACTAGGGTCATTATTTTGTCTGTCATTTATACTTTTTATCGATCATAGTTTTCTTTTGTGCATAACCTCCTCTCTATGAAAGATCTTGTTGCATATAGCTTATTCTGACATTGAATTAGGGAGATATTGATCTTCCGAGTTTACTTCATTTTTTAATGCAGAGGAATCAATCTGGTTTCTAGTTATTTTTCCATTATCTATGCACAAAATCAATTTGCTGCATATTTTTTTTATTTCTTTTTCCAAACCCTTCTACATTTTTCGTTTTCTTGAATCGTACACGTGCTCCTTCTTTCATATAGAATGGGATAGAATCCTTCTTTTAATATTGTGTGTTTCTTCTTTCAACATTTATTGGTCTTCCTTGAATTTCTACAGTTCTAAGATTTATGACCAAATTTATTGCAAGAAAAACAATGACCAAGAAAGGTTTTGTACCTGGATGTTTTGAATAGTTTTCTTGGTGGCACAATATCTTTGTATTATGTCCTCAAGTTTTTAGAGTAACTTTCATGGTTCAGATTTCTTGCTTCATCTTCCTTTTGGAGGGGAAGTTCATTTTTGTCTGTACATAGCTTGCTTACTTCAACATTGAACCATAGGGGAATTTTTTTGGATGGTGATATTTGTTTACTAGTAATCACTTCCATAAATTTGTTGTTTTTTCTAAATTACTCTTTCATCCTCAGTTGTGTCTATATATTTTCAATTTCTTTTCCTTTTTTCAGTAGTTGAGTCCTGTGTTCATCAATTGTTTTTGCATTCTCAGTGTTTTCCTCCTTCAAAGAAACAATCTCAAGTTCCATTTTTTGACAACTTTTAACTCTTGCTTGAAGCTTCCCCGTTAAGTCCTTCTTGGTTTCCTTTACTTGACTGCCCAAGATTTCTTTAACTTCTTTCAATTCAATCCTTAAGTTGCTGATTTTTTCCTTTTCTTCCTGGAGTTGAATTTATCGCCAATTGATCACCTTGTTGGCATATTCAAGTTTCTCTTGAGATTTCTAAAGTTTACTTCTTAGAGATATAACTTTTTCTTCTGATTTTGCAATTCTTTCTTCTCTTTCTTTTTGCAGAAATTTAATTTCTTTGGATTTCTTCTGATTTTCTACTGCTAATTTTTTCTACTCATCCAATAATGAAACAATTTTGTGTTCCTTAGTTTGAATAGTTTCATTCATTTCCTGTATTTGACTAGTGAACCATGCTGCCATTCTTTTGGACTCTTCTTCTTTGTTTTTCATAGTGTTCATGACTTCAGTCACAACCCTTTTAACTTCTTCTATATTATTTCATTGATTTCGAATAATACATCTTGCTTCCTTGATAGAGATTATCCATGTAGTTATATTCACTAGCTTTTGATGCTTTGCTTTGAGACAATGTTTCTTTTGCACCAATGTATGTGCAATGCTCCGTCTCCTAGTCGTTAAAATGTTACTAAAGACACCTTCTCTAATACCAATTGTTGAATTATTATTTATACTGACAGGGGGGTGAATCAGTATAACCGCAGATTACACAACTTTTCACTTAGCAAAAACTAAACTTCAAAAGTTTTCTACCAAGAACAATAATGGACACAATTGCGCACAAAATATGTAGAATAAATTTATATGTATATCTATATATATATATAAATGTTGATTACATGGATAGGAGACACCAATCTCCAATATGTGAGCACCAACCCACTCAGGCACCAACCTGATTGCAAGCACCAGCTCGCAGACTACAAGCACAAGCATATAAGAACTTCTATCAATTGTGCAAGCACCAACTTGTTGATTTCAGGAACCGACCTAAATGGATATCAACCATATTTTCACAAGATCCAACATGTTGTATTCAAGTAGCAACCTTATTAAAGACTACAATCTCCTCTTCTTGTTTTTCAACAACGACTTAATGGAAACACCGACTCCCATTTTTTGTATTCTTCAGCACCAACTGAATGGAAGTAACAAACCCATTTGAATTCTCTAGCACCAAATGGATGGAAGCACCGAATCCCTTTTTATTTTCCAGCACCAACTGGAAGGAAGGTACAACTCACTTTCCTTTCCCCTTCCTCCCTCCCTAAAAAGAATAAGTTTGTAACAAAACTACGATCTGTGTATTTTTTTTTATCTACGCATTTTCCTCTGATATTTGTGTCTCAATGATCTGCAATATATGATAGCATCTCTTGCAACATCAATACTTATGCACTTCTGTGATCTGCATCTTTTTGAGATATGCAATATCCTACACTCTGTCCTTTGTCACTTCTGCAATATGTGATCGATGTCTTTAGAAGTATGTATATCAACACTTTAACATTTTTGCGATCTATGTCACTGTGTAGTTTCTTAGCAAATCATGTTATAGGGAATCCTCCCAATTTGCGCACATGGTTCATATTCATTGATTTTGCACAATTCAACTCTTCTGCTATATAAACTTCTTCTAGATCAACGATCCATTGGTACCCTAGAATTAGAAGCTTTCCAAATTAGAATATCATATCTACTTCATCTTCAAGCTTACTGCAATAATTCCATCTCTTGTTTATTTATACTCTTATTGCTCAAGAGATGTGTCCACAAATTGACATTCCTTTGACTTGGTGACACCCCAACTCTTTTACTTCTTGGTTAAGCTAACCACCTCATTCCATTATTTGTCGACTTAATTCTTATTAATAATTAAACATTGTGGGTTTTTTTGCACTTAATACCATTGAATTGGTGGTATCTACACATATGATTCCCATTTCTTAGTGGGATTTGTGCACTTCCTAAACTTCCACACATCGTCTCTGTGTATTTCTTCCAAATGAATTTACTTACATAGAGATCCATTTCCTAATGGAATTGTGTATTGCTAAGACTTGCATACAGTTTTATATATTTCTTCACACTACCTTCAAGTCTTCACAACATCCATCTTGTTTGTTTGACATCAATCTTGTTTTTTAATTCTTTGACATCAATGACAACACAAAGGTTTAACATGCGTTAACACATTTTATTCCTACACATAAACAATATGATCTAGCAAACTTCGTGAAGAGGATTTACATGAATATGCTATCTAAGAAGATACCACGTGATCTCAAAAGAAATTGTAGCAAGATTTTTGAGATGGCCAATGACTTCTACAAATTATGCTCTGTGGATAATCTCAGAGTTACATAGAATCTATGATTTATATGATTGACCAAAAGATGTAATCACAAACTAAAACTTTTGTCATTCAAAACAAAACCCCAATGTTTTCAATCAAGAAGTAAATTCTTCAATTAATTGTCACAAGTTTTATTAACTAATGATCCTTGTCCAGTAATGAACCCAGTGCACTCTCATACTCTGACAAAAAAAAAACATTTTCATGCCCAGATCCTTTGTGATCTCATTAATCTGATCATTTATAAAGCAAAACAATCTCTCCTTACTCCTTAGATCATGAATTCAGATCTTCAATGTGTTTTGTTTACTAGCATAGATATTTGTGTGGATGTCTCTAATGGTCATATCATACACTTTATTTCTTGTTTCAAATCATGGATAGTGTACTCACGTTTGCTACATTGGAGAACCCAAACAAGAAGTCACACCTTTTGCTATGATATTTTTGTTTCCTTTCAACACACACAAAGAGCACATTCCTCCTTTGATGCCCCATATCACACACTTCCTTAATCACACTTCATTCTTACTTTGGGCATACTTGTGATTTTCCACATTCTCTGATCCCTATGATTTTCACTTCAATGCTACCTGCAATTTCAGAGAAAGATGATCAAATATACCACATATACAACCCATTAAGTGATATGTTAGAATTGTGATGGTTATACAAGATATTAAAAACATCTAGCATCATAACCATAATCAAAATATCACTAAAATAAAGACAATCACAACGACACAAAAGAACACAAATATTTATCCTGGGAAACCCTCATGGAGTAGAAAACCCAGCAAAAATTCCTTGATATAGAATTCAACCAAGTACAGTGCAAGACCCCAAGAAAAAGAATAAAAAAATCCCTTCCATTAGTAGAATCTCTCTCTCTCTCTCTCTCTCTCTCTCTCTCTCTCATGCGCAATGCTTGAGTGAGAAGTGTGTACAAATGAGGGAGGTGCCTCACCTATTTATATTCATCAGGTTAGTGACTCAATTACCTAACTAGGTCATCCAGGTTATCTAATTGGGGCTGAACTACCTAGGAAGACTCAAAATAGCATTTATAAAATACTTTTGTGGGTACTTTTTCCCCGACTTACAACGAAGGTTTTACGTCATGAATTTTACATGACCAATTACATCAAAGACATCTCCGAATGGAGGAAAAACATGTCCAAAGGAGGAATACAATAAAAGTACGATATAATATCTTCCGAAGTTACATTTCTTTCAACACTCCCTCTTAACAAGGCGTTAATGTTTGAGCAAAATTAGGGATGCTTGAACTTCAAAAATTTTATCAAACAATTTCAGCACTTTATGAAACTTTAAATCAACCACATAAGAAACTTTATATCAGCCACATAATCAACTTTATATCAGCCATCTATAAATATCTAAATCATCTACATGTCATTCTTTATGTCAAGAATATATGAATCTTCAAGAATAAATTAGCCACATAAAACAATCATGATAAGAGACAAGATATACCCTGGGAAAACCCTCCAAATACAGAGGATGAAAAACCCAACAATTATTTGAGTATGATAAATAGATTTGTGGAGAATGATTTACAACACATCAACAAGATTTCTTGATAAGAGATGTCACCACAATAATAGAGAAGATATATCCAATGCAACCCTACAAAAACAACTAAATGTAAACTGTGTTGAACTTGCCATATGCCTCACATATTAATAACAAGCCAAAACAACCTAGCATGTAGAAGGGGGGAAATTTGAGGCTCAGTAAACACACTTAGATCATACATGGTGCATTCATTGATAGTAGCATGCACTAGAACTCCTCTCATGCATACATTAGCGCCCTCCTAAACTCCAGTGCCAAAATGACACTTTAGATCGATTGCATGCACAAGATATGCATCCTCCTTCTTTAATTAGATTTAACTAGATGCTAACTGACATGAACTGAATGTGAGCTATCTTATTTGAATGTAAAGTGAATTGATCTGAATTGAACTGAACTAAACTAAACTAAACTGAACTTAATTGAAGTGAATGCAAGCTTCTTGAATTGAATGTGAACTAATTGAACTAATTGTGAACTTACTAAACTGAACTCAATATTCAACTGAATGTATGACCATAAATTTAGGAGACTAAATGAAAGTATTTGGTACTTCACAATCGGTGTCATCCATGCACACACACTTTGCATGAATTAAGGATATGTTCCTCCTTTAATTGACACATTATTTATTTACAAATTAGGCTTAACTCAAGCCTTCATAGTTCATGTTCACTTGAGGCATACATGCACAATTCGAATTGATTCTCTTTATATATGCTATATCTCATTATCATTAATTAAATACTGCATGGTCCCTATTTGTATTAATTAATTCACCATCTTATCATATCATACTCAAAAGAATTGTTCCATACTAATGATCACATGTATTACACCGAGTCATATAGTCATATGCTAAAGTAATTCACTCTATGGGGTAGTTAATCCCTAAAGGAGATTTATAGCACCTAGTGACCATGACTAGAAATACATCACATAGTATATCCTCGTGACTTGATACAACACAAGTCTCCAATATTGATACAACACAATACCATCTCCAGTTAAGTAAATCCATCTCATAGGGTACCATCTATGAGAATCATTTGAATTGATACAACACAATTCCAAACTTGATACAACACAAGACTACAACCTTGATACAACACAAGACTGCAGTCTTGATACAACACAAGACCAATCTTGATACAACACAAGACTGTAGTCTTGATACAACACATGACTAGTCTTGATACAACACAAGACTCCAATCTTGATACAACAGAAGATTACAGTACAAGCATCCCACCTTAATACATGAGGACATAGATAGGACTTGATACAACACAATGTACTAACTTGATACCACACAAGTCCTTAACTTGATACAACACAAGTTTATGAATTTATAACACACGAGTCCTTAACTTGATACACACAAGTTTATGACTTGATACAACACAAGTACTTGACTTGATACATCACAAGTTTGGAGAATGACTCCTGATGTTGTACATTTAACACAAGGAAAGTATTCTACATCATCAGTAACCACAACAACAACAAATATACAACTGACTAGTGAATCTATATGTCATAGGAAGTTTTGTAACAACAACATCATAAGCATCATCTTCCTCACGGAACATCATCATCGTCAAACATCATCATCACAAAACATCATCATCGTGGAACACCATCATTACGAAACATCATCATCATGGAACATCATCATCATAGAACATCATCATCGTGGAACATCATCATCATGAAACATCATCATCGTGGAACATCATCATCGTGGAACATCATCATCAAAAAACATCATTATCATCAGTGTATACATACTAAAATTTTATCATCATTTGGAGCATCATCACTATGTAAATATTGGGACATCATCATTGTCTGGGACATCATCAATATGGAAATACTAATACATCATCATCATCATCAATATGCAAATAATGGTACATTATGATCATCAGTATGTGAGTATTGGGACATCATCATCTGCAACATCAATATGTGAATACTGGAACATCATCATCATCATCTGCAACATAAGTATGTGAATACTAGTACATAATCATCAATTGTAACATCAGTATGTGAATACTGGAACAACAACAACAATATTTTTTTTTTTACAAAAACGGTTAAATTTTTTATTAAAGACTAGCAAAGAGGCTGCCAGGGCCCTTACAATGCTTATTCAGAATAACTATCTTGAGCTTCATCTCCAAAACATACGTAGCTGAAACAGGGCTCGGCCAAATCTTTCTGGATTCTGCATTAGCTGAAATGTTGCAGGCTAGAGGAGCCTTAGTGTTAGGGAATCAGAAGATTTGAGTTTTCTGCATTGACAATTAGCTGGCTCTTGCTCAAGGAGGTGCCCCGATTGGCCTCGGCATCCGCTAGGTTGTTGAGATTCCTTAGCACGTGGTAAACCTTGTGAGTGCTAAAGTGCGTCAGAAGGAGAAGGACTTTCCTGTATGTTTGACCAAGGTTGATATCCGTTGGCCCTTTCTTAGTATGTAATGCCTTAACAATTAGCCTGGAGTCACCAAATATAGTAATCTTCTGGATGTTCAGCTTCCTTTCTTGGTTTAGACCTTGCCACATCGCCAAAAACTCAGCTTGATTGTTGGAGGCGTGTCCAAGTCCCCATGCATAGGATAGATGCAGCTTGTCAGAGGGATCAATGATAATGTTGCCTCCTCTGGCTTGACCAGGATTCCCTTTTGAGGCCCCGTCAAAGAAGAGGCACCATTCGTCAAGGGCTGACCTCCACTTGATAAAGTCCTATTCATCCAACCTGATTTCCTAGTTTAACTTTTGAGGGGGATTTAAAGCTTCAATGGTTTGCTGGTTCAAGTTGAGCTCCTTAAGCCAGCGCTCTTCATCAGGAGTGAGATTGGTTGAGTTTTTGATGGAAGGCTCAGTACTTAGCGCTTCTGCCATCATAGTCCGGGCTTTAACGACGACTTGAGGAGGAAGTCTACTTTCCTCTTTAAAAATTCTGTTGTTCCTCTCCAACCAGATTTTCCAGCACAGGAATTTGGGAGTCCACATCCACGCGAGCTTGAGGAGATTTTTCTTGCTCAGGTTGAAAGGAGAGAGAGAATTCCAGTTGCTTATGAACTCCATTACTGAGTTTGGCAGTCTTTCAGCAGCAGAACCTATCATAATCCTCCATACCTCTTTAGTGAACTCGCAGCTGATAAAGAGATGCTCAGCCGTTTCTTCAGCATGATTGCACAAGGAGTAGCGTGAAGGCCCTTCCCAGCCTTTCCTTTTGAGATTATCGCTGGTCATAATGTTGTTATGGAGAAGAGTCCATATAAAGATGTCAATTTTGGGAATGGAGGGGAAATTCCAAAGAGTTTTCCACGGTGCTGGGTTAGGAGGTACCCAAGGCATTTCCAAGATGGCAGCGTATCCAACAGCTACAGAATAAATACCAGTTCCTGACCCCCAGATCCGTTTGTCTTTGGATCTGGTAGAATGGGGCGATTTCCTTTGAATAAGAACCAACAGCGCTGAATCTTCGTCCTTTAGCTCTTCCGGATAGTCTCCAAGGTTCCAGTTTGCCCAATATTCGTGGTCATCATTATTCCAGATGGAGATGTCCCACAGAGTGGTTCGATTGTTTTCCAGAATCCACGTTTTGATGTTCTCCAGGTCGTTCAACTCATTAAGAGGCTGATCCCCCAGTATAGAGTCCTCTCAAATTTTAATTTTTGCACCATTGCCGAGGACAACAACAACAATATTATTAGCATGTTAGTGCTAAAAAAACATCATCAACAAATAAATGCTAGATCATCATCATGGAGATTTTGGAACAACATCATCATCGACATCATAGAATGTTGAGACAACATCATCATCATCATAGAAATTCTGGAGCAACATCATCAACAACAACATAGAAATGTTGGAGCAACATCATCATCATCAACATATAAATGTTTGAGCAACATCATCATTAGCACAGAGTTATGGGACCACATCATCATCATCAACACTGAGTGTTGGCATTAACACAAAGTGTTGGGACCACATCATCATCATAAACATAGAGTGCTAGGACCACATCATCGTGCCCTTAGGACATCTAAAACAACATTTCGGTGGGTACACCGATAGATCCACTAGGCGTTTGTCTGACTTACTAATCCTTTCGAGAAAATAAATCCTATCTAGACAAATGGATCTACCTTGGGACCAAACAAGCCTTATCTGGGTTACTAACCCTTTTGGGCCAAACAAGCCTAGCCAGACATACTGATCCCCCTAGAATCAAACATGCCTTGTATGGTTTACTAACCCTTTCAGGCCAAACAAGCCTAGCCATACATACCATGCCTTGACTGATCTACCACACCACTACAACAAGAAACCTACCACATCATCATCATCATCATCACTCACTATTTTGAGGAAGATCCTTTTAGGCTACACCAAGCTTGTATCAAAAGTATTCAAACTTTATATGAGATAGAGGATTAGTCAACACATCAATAATTTGTTCTTTATCTCTTGTTCTTCATCATTCTTCTCTTGTACATCTGCAACTTCATCGTACATCTGCAACTACATCATTCTTCTCTTGTACATGCATAACTTTGAAAATTCATCATTCTTCTCTTCTACATGCATAACTTTGAAAATTCATCTTTCTTCTCTTGTACATGCATAACTTTGAAAATTCATCATTCTTATCTTGTAGGTGATTGCATATGATCCTTCATACAAGTCAAATACAGTTGCATGGTTAGAAACATTTCATAATATTCAAAACATACTTACAATTACAAATTATTATGCATAAATATATATGTCATATAGTCATGCAACTATTTTAGCCAATACAACATTCATCCATATCTTGTATACATACGATAACTTTCTATATGCTTTTCATTTCTACCATGACATTATTATGAGTGTGCATTGCTCCCAATCATGTCAGCAAAGAGGTTTCATTCTAGATAAGTATCAATGGAATGTTGTACATCACCATAATCCACTTACCAATCACATGCATTAGTAGTAAATGTTCATCGATACAAACGCTCTAACATGCATAATACACTTCCTAAATCTAGGAACATATCTATGTACACATTGTTATTTAAGCAACTAGATATATAGGAAATGATAATTCAAACACTTATCTTTGTTTGTTTAGTAGAGTCCCTCTTGATCTCTGTCTCCTTGAATGAAATACTGGAGTCTTTGGAAATGTGGTCTACTTTATCGTCTGATCCTGAGGACCTATGCCTATGTTTCTCATGATCGAAAATAATGAGCAAGTATTCTACAACATAGATCACATGGAACTATGTATTGGTTTTGAATATGTGTGTCCTACAAATGCATCCCTTCTTATCCAATGCTTAAATGGATAAGAGCATGATCTTTGTCTTCATCAATAGAATTCTTCTGGATCAAAGTGCATATTACTCATCACTTGAGGAATATTCCCTTTCTTTCTTCTTATTTGGTTCTCCATCTAGGAAGATTCGACATAAATGATGTCATATAACAATGTCGTTGACTCTAGTAGCTTATGAGTCTTCTTCATGTGCTTCACGCAACTCTGGTTATAATGGTACACACAAATTGTCATCGAACAATCCTGCAAGTAGCTTCCAAAACCATACTTCCTCATAACTTGCTAAACAAGTTGCAATATACTTTGCCTTAGTTGTACTTAGTGCTACATTCATCTACTTCTTGCTTAACCAAGAAATCATTCCATACTCCAAGCTGAAGTAGCAACCTGAAGTGTTATTCCTGTTTGTAGCACTATCAACCCAATTAGAGTCAGACATATCCTTGCTAGTAGATCCTCTGATATCTCTCATATCTGAGGACATACTCAATTGTATCCTTCAGGTACCTCACCACGTTCTTTTCCACAACCATGTGAACACATATCGACTCCACCATGTATTGGATCAAAGTATTCACTGCAAAACAAATATCTGATCTCGTGTTTGTCAAGTACATCAATGAACCAATCTTCTACCTGTAGACTATACCATCAACTATTTCTAAAGTAGGATCACATCGTAACTTCAAGTTCGATTCCATCAATGCAGCTATATCCTTGCAAATTGCAATCCAGCATCTCGAGCTTCTTCAAAATATCGACTGCATATTTTCCTTGGCTAAGGAAAAAATTCCTTTGGATTCTGTCACACCTCTAATATTAAGAATCATGTCAAGATACTCAAACTTTGAGATCTACTTTAGTCACTCCCTCTGAAGTGGAGTACCATCCTCCCTCTGCATCTTGTACTCCCTGCATTGGGACATTCTCCACTGGATTGACATGTGGGCTCCTCTACTACTAATATTATGTGTATCCATCTATGTCATCTCTCAAGGTCATTGGATATCAATATCCTCCATCTCAAACTTTGTTGTAAGTTTCTCTCTCACCCATCTATGATCTTCTCATCCTTTGTGGGATTCTATCTTAAACCTTGTATTAAATATTGGTATCTCCATCACTCCATTTTATCCTCAAACTCATCATGTAACTGTATATGCTATCCCATGGGAGCCTTTTGAGCCAGTACAAATCCTTCTCTGCATAGGTGATTTTCTGTAGAGAGTCCCCAAATCCTAGAGGTTGCTCGATCTGTCCTTATAGTTTGGTTACACAAACTTTCTAGTGTAATATCTTCCATTGAAGAAGTTTGTTTAACCACCAGAGCAATGTTTCACCACAATCGACTCCCTCTTTATGTGAGAATCCATGAACCATGCTTTGTATCTCTTGATGTTGTTATCTGTTGTATGCTTGATTTTGTAGATTTACTTGGAAGACATTACATACTTCCCTTTAGGTCTTGAAATCATATCCAAACATGATTGATTGGTACTTCTCAATCATATCATCCTTCCATTCTTCCTTCTTAGTACATTCTTTCACAAAGTGTCATAACACAAGTGAAACATCTGAGTTGTGAGAGGTCCTTCTTTTGAAATCTATTTATTCTTGCGAGATTGTTCTTCCTCCTTGTTCATTCTCTTATTGGCATGAGTTACTAGGGATTGATTGTCATATCCATCCATATCTTCTTCTTTTTATATCAATCGAGCTTCTTCTTACGTGCAATCCTCCATAGCTTAGCTTCCTTATAGAACAAATACCTTGAATGAAAGATTCCTTTGAACTTGGGAACCATTCAATATTTTCATCTCCACTTCCACTTCTTTGACATTGTCTCCAATGGATTCTAGTTGCTCCTTGATCTAAGAGACCCTTGTGAAGTGGTATTGAATTCTTTATAACATCTCCATCTTCACATCCTTGAGTTAAGTTCTCAAGGTCATCTTCCTGTTGATGTTCTTTCCTTCATACAAGATGGTCAATGCATCAAACATCTCCTTTGGAGTCTTCAAGGATGATACATGTGAGATCCAATGGAGAAGAAAAGAATCCTCTTGCCTTTGATTAAGTACTTCTTATGCTTGGCTTTGTCCCCATCTCCCTTTGGGTCTGTAGCTTCTCTTTTGGCATGGTCTTCTAAGTCATGTTATTCTATACGAGAAGCACTCTATACTTCCATGCCCTAAAGTTCTTGGATCCTTCAATCTTGTCCTCAATCTTGGTACTATTTGTCATCATGATAAAAATGAGAACCTTAAGTGGAAATAAGAGATGATAGAACTTACCAATGATATTGCTTCAACTGGATGTTTGCTTCAATGCTTTTCTGGAATACTACTTCGAATGGACCTAGGGTTTGACAAAGAAAACCTAATTTTTCAACTTAGGTAACATTCATATCTAATTTGATAGAAATATGTGCCTCCTCAAGGAGAGATGAGCACCATACTTGTTTTATTAAAACTATGGACACAACTGCAAAATATCTTATGCCCTAGTTTTCTCGGCAGCAGTGTTAGGTCAAAAATTGAAAATCCACAGAACTAGAAAATTATTCCATGGAAATATTTTCCCTCATAGGACGAGTTGGATGGTTCTCCCGTTTTAACTAATTAGTGGAGGGAAGTTCCCGGAACAGGAAGCCCTAGTTTCTCCAATTTCTTCTACATAATTTCATGATCATCATTCTACTATATCTATGAAATTCCCACTCCTCAAGGTCTGAAAATTTGTCTTGAGATATCCTGATATGTATTATTTCCAAACCCACAAGTTAGATAAATATTGGATTGACCAAGTGGAACTTATGCTAAGTTTCCCAAGGTGGGAGTTTTATAAACCGGTTCAGTATAACAAACTTGTATGGACGTCCACATGTCACTATTTCAACTTCGAGGTTTAGAAATCACACCAAAGAAACTACAATCCATTCCATATATGAAAAATCTTAGAAAATTTGATTTGGATATTCCTAGGCCGAGATATAGCAATTCTCTCTAGGTCACATGTTTATGACTAAATTATGGAAGAGGCTGGAACCCTCATTTGGAGGGATCATATCTCCTAAATTGAAGTGAATATGAGGATGAAATTCATACAAAAGGAACATAAAGATCTCATTTGGCATGTATAAATTTAAGCTCTTGATCCTTTGCCAATCTTGAGTTATAGCAAAAATTCCAAGATGACTAGATTTTTCCTTCTAGGGTTTTCAAGTACGAAACCCTAATATCCAATAGTTGTAGTTGTAGCAGTGTTTTGGATGCACAAATACTTCTTTCATGGTGGTTTTGATACCATGTTAGAGTTTTGATGGTTATACAAGACATTAAAAACATTTATCATCATAACATCATAACCATAAGCAAAGGATCATTGCAAGAAAGACAAGCAAAACCACACAAAAGAAAACAAATATTTATCTTGGGAAAACCTCATGTGGGAGAACACCTTGCAAAACTTCCTCGATATAGAATTTGACCAAGTATAGACCCCAAGAATAACAATAGAAACTCCCTTTCATAAGTAGACTCTCTCTCTCTCTCTCTCTCTCTCTCTCTTGCGTAATGGTTGAGTGAGAAGTGTGTACAAATGAGGGAGGTGCCACTCCTATTTATATTCATCAGGTGAGTGAATCAATTTCCTAACTAGGTCAGCCAGTTTCTCTAATTGGGGCCGACCTACCTAGGAAGATTAAAATAACATTTATAAAATATTTTTGTGGGTAGTATTTCCCCGGCTTACAATAGAGGTTTTACCTCATGAATTTTGCATGGCCAACCGCATCAAAGACAGCTATGAATGGATGAATAACATATCCAAAGGAGGAATACAATAAAAGTACAATACGATATATTCTGAAACTACATTTATTTCAACACAATATGTGTGTGTGTGTGTGTGTGTGTGTGATTATGGAATCACTTATGTGGACCAAAACACTTATCCAATCGAGATCATAATATACTTTGGGTCGACTAAGAGTTTGTGGGATTTGGTCAAATGTTGTTAGAAAACGATTCCTGTGATCCCAAACTTATTTTCCCTCCAATTCATAGTTCAACTTTCATTAAGGAGATTTCATATACATTCAATTGATTCTATTAATGTGACTTGTGTGGACCCAATATGTGAGGTAAGGGCGAATTTTTGTGGACCAAGAGGTTTATATGTGGGCTAATTAGTTCAAGGGAGTCAATATTACTCAAGGATTGTTGTTGTAACTCGTGAACCAAGATACTTTGACCAAACTTTGACCAGGGGCTAGCAATCGAACGGTGACACTTGAAGATGATCATATTGGTGAAAAACCACATCAATCCATGGGCACACAAGACACATATCCTAAAATTATTTCTTGAGGCACACAACCAAGTCAATGCATAAGCTTGTGTGCTAAAACTATATGAAGGTACTGAAACAAGACTTGGGTACCGAACAACGATTTTGTCATTATCATTGCCTCAAGCCTTTCACTGTAATTTTGACTTTGTTTTCTTACATGTTCACTTTCACTGCCACATCATCATCATCACTGCCACTTTGACATTAATGACCTTAGTATATCTCTTGACCATGTTGTCATTAATGACAAGTTTACTCAACAAGAACACCACATCCTTATTCATCTAATCCCAAGTGAACTAATGATGATAATACCCTTTAATGTTTAATAAGTTATTGTAAACCTAAAATGGTCAAACATCTATCCCTCTTATACTCGTTGACATGACAATAACGATGACGATAACAACTCACAATGTCTTCTTATTTGAAAATAATCTTTAAAAATACACTTAGAGAAACCCTCCTACTATCTTAGAATGATAAGAAATGAAAAATATTATGTTAGACCGAAAACATATTTTTGGGTCAACACTAACATTGTTGGGAGTATGATACTTCCTCCCTCACTTTAGTAGAAGGTAACATATCATCCTCCTTCGCTCCCATACTTATATTATCGAGGGTCCAACAATACCTCTTTGACCCCAACATTATGATAGCATCCTCCCCACTCTATTTGTTCTGAACATAATAAGTAATAATTAAATAATAAAATAATTAATCGTTAGTGTGGTTAAGAGACACATCATTTGAGTGAATAGTCACTATGAGGACCTATTTATATGGGTCCCTTATCATGGTAAAGACCCTGTATTATCTATTCAATATTCAAATTTTATTCTTATTCATGAATTATTCTTATTTTGGTAATATTGTGTGTCAGCGAACATTTCTTTGTCTCGTTTGGTATCAGAGTGATCCAGTCATTGGACATTATTTACACTTTGTGTAAATTTGGTTTTTAACCATTATCCTAGGGTTTTCCTTGTGGTCTTTGACCAACATGGAAAATAGAAGAGGTAAAACAATAAAAGGAAGAAGGAGAAAAAAGCAACACATGGTTTTTAAAAACCACACGTGGTTTTCTAAACAAGTCATAAAATCAAAAAGTAAAAATAAGAAGGAGAATAAGAAGAAAATGGAGAAAAAAAACAACCATTGTATTATGAAACCACACTTGTTATTTTTTAAAACGATTACTTTAATAAAAACGGATTTTATGATGAGGGACAAATAATTAAATTATAGAGTGAAAGATCAATCATATTTTAAGAAAATATATTATAAGGGAGAGTCCCAAGGCTTAACATTTCTTTTTCATAAAAGTTAATCCCTAAGATTTGAACTTGGGTGGGGAGGGTAACGTTCCTTCTTCCCAACCACCCAATCTACACATAATCCATAAAGAAGTTTTAAGAAGAAAATAAGTCAAAGTTAAAACAATTAGTCAAAGGAAGACAAACTATTGTCGAAAAAGATTAAATCAAAGGAAGAATCTTTGAAGAAGTCAAATCCAATTGAAGGCTTGTCAAAGAATTCAAAGTCATAAGAATGACTATCTATCATCGAGGAAGTCAGAGACCATGGAAGTTGGTTTGCGACTACTAATAGAAAAAATAGAAACAAAGTTAAGGCGTTATCGAAGAAACAATGAAGATTTACGTGACATGAATACAAAATCAGAACTAATGATTAAATTACATAAGATACAAGAAAGGTTGAAGGAACAAAAAATTCCGACCAGAAAAATCATATAGAAAAATTGTCTGCACAAATCGAGGAGTTATAAGACGAAAGTGATTTCAATCAAAGATTAAAAAATCAAGATATAAATAAAGAAATAAAATATTATGAAGCAAAAATAGTATGCTTGAACAAAATCATTAATGACGAGGATGAAGAACCGACACAGATACAAAAGAAATTAGAAGATCAAGAATTAGAAATCGACTAGTGTTGACAACAGATAAAATTTCTTCAACAAAAAAATGACGACTCTAAAAAGGCACACGAGTTAGAGATCACAAAAATTAATAAAACATTTATCCAACAATTCTAAAGAAAATTTCAGATTAAAGAACCATAATAAGATGTAGTCATGAAAATGAAGAAGTTGAAAAATAGTCGGAAGGCAGTTGGCTCTACAGAAGACATTGAAGGAAAACTTCTAGACAAGAAGGAATAAAATAGTTGCATGAGAAATCATAACGAAGTTCTTAAGGAACAACTTAAGAAGTCCGAAGATGACGGAAAGTCGCAAGTAAAATTGATTAAGAAGTTTCAAAATGACAACATGCAGTTAGAAAACAAGTTGGAAAAGATATGGAATGAAGCATTAAAACCTCAAGGGATGAAAATACAACTTCCAGCTCATATTGATGCTCAAAAGACGACGCTCGTAAAAGAAAATGACATTGTTAAAATTCTTTATCGACACCCCAATCGTAAAAACCGAAGTCCTAAAAAGGGGCAAATGTCGAAAGATAATGGTACTAATGTGATGAAAGCTCGGTAGGAAATCCCAACAGTCAGGAACAAATCAATTTGGGATGAATTCATCCGTCAACATATTAGAAGTTATGCTCTACACTTAGAAGTTGATATCGACATGTTTCATCAGTTACGATGTCACAAGGAACGATGTGACAAGATTATAAGGCTTTAAGGACAAAACCTTTCTAAGAGAGGCAATGTTATGAACATAATAAGTATTAATAAAATAATTAATAGTTATGGTGATTAAGAGACACCTCATTTAGGTTAACTAGTGTAGATCCAAATCCTAGGCTCTATCAAGCGTCGAGAGGGATCAAATCTCTTCTTAGATATCCATTGATTTGATTCAAACCAAAAGACACATATTTTTAGTTAAGGTCCACATATAATATTATTATTATTAATATTTAATATTATTTATGGCCGACATATAGTATTTATTATTATTTTTTATTTTGTTATGAACGAACATTACAACATTTCCCCATACATGGTTTTAAAACCATATGCAAGGCTTTGCACATGGTCTTAAAACCATTTGCAAGGCCCTCCTAAACCATGTACAATAAAACCATGGGTTATTTAGGACGCCTTGCACATGGTTTTAAAACCATCTAGAAGGCCTTCCTAAACCATGTACAATAAAACCATGGTTTGTTTAGAAGGCCTTGCACATGGTTTTAAAACCATGTGCACATAGTTTTAAAACAAGGCCAACATTTTTTTGCGGATAATTCAATTATTTATTTTTTATTATTTTGTTAGGTAGGAACATTACAACATCTCCCCCATATTGTGTTTTTTTCCTGATCCACATTTTTTTTACGGATAATTAAATTTTTACTTTTTTATTGTTTTGTTAGGTGGGAATATTACAACATCTTCCCCATATTAGGTGGTTTTTCTGGCCGACATTTATTTTGGCCTATAATTAAAAAAAATTATTTGTTATTAATAAAAATAACGTTACGTAACGTTACAAGATCTCTCCCATACTGGGCTGTAGAGCGCCTCTCAGCACAATAATCACTATGAAGACCTATTTATACAAGTCCCTTATACCATCTATTATCTATTCAATATTCAAATTATATTCTTAATCATAGATTATTTAATATTCCAAATATTTTGGTAATATTGTATGTGAACAAATCTGTACAGCTCACTGTTACTAACGTAACATCGTTCTTGACACTCATCGTCAATAGTTCCTGTCTCAATTCACTAACACAACATCCTTCTTAAAAGTCATTTGAATTCTACCATCGTCATATTCTTAACACTCATCGTCAATAGTTCCTATCTCAATTCACTAACACAACATCCTTCTTAAGAGTCATTTGAATTCTACCATCGTTAATAGTTCCTCTCTCAATTCACTGCAAATATGTTAATGTTTTCAAAGTCATGCAAACAACATGTTAATAATTTCAATAGCATACATGGTGAACTATCTTTATCTTTAACTTATGACTGGTGGTTATTTATATGATGTCTATATAGCACCATCTTATTTACCTATTTTTATATTGAATTTTAATCCACATCAAAACTAACTTTAATTAATTATGTGTGATGAATATTCTTACAACGCTATGTCGTGCGACCAGTCTTGCATTACAATCATTTAAATTTATAGGTACCAATTACAATGATGAGGATCGAAACATCGAAGCATTGCAATGTATGGATGAGATTTGCAAAATTAAGTTGCATCTATATATGGGTTTGCGACATTTAATATTCATCTAAATACACATTACAATGAAAACAGAAAGGTCAACTCAATTTGGACACTTCGAAAACGAAAGGTGATTAAAATGAATGGTCTCCTCTCCTTCATTCTGTTTGAGCTACGTGGTCTCAACAGAAAACGCGTATTGTCTATAAGATATTATGTGTGATATTAAAAACTATTATAATTCTATGGAAATGGAGAATTGTCTATAAGATATTATGTGTGATAAAAAAAACTTATAATTCCATGTTAATAGATAATTGTATATAAGGTATCATGTGTGTGATTGTTAATGATCTATATCCAACAAGGTTGTTCTTAAATATTTATGCAACTAGTCAAAGAATTACACATTCATGTCATTAATGATCTATATCCAGCAAGGTTGTTCTTAAGCATCTATGTAATTAGTCAAAGAATTACTCATTTATATTTATTTTTTTAAATTAGTCAAAGAAAATTACACATTCATGTTTTTTTTTACGGAAGGATTGTCAATTTCCTATTTGGATGATGCATTATTTATTTTGTTTTTGAATGATTTTTGCTTTTTCATATTTTTATCAATATTTCACAATATGATCTCTTAATTCATATGTAGTCTTTTTTTAGATTTATTTATTTTGTAACAATCACTTTTGTAATTTATGAAGAGTAACCGCCCTTGTAATTTGTGAACTAGGTTTTTATTAAAGTTTATTTTGTAACAATGGCTTTTGTAATTTGTGAAGACTCGACGCCTTTTTTGTTTCGTTTGATTTTTTTGGGGGGAAGTGGGTTATTTCAATATTAGCTTTGTAGCTTTTTAGGATTTGTATAAAAGTATTAATTTTCATAAGTATTGTTTTGGTTTAAATCTTTTTTTTGCTATTTCAATTTTGGTGATGGTTTGTAATTTTTTTTAAGTAGCACATTATATTATCATAGAAGATTTACATAGAAATACATTTTCCACCAACTTAGAGTTTATGAAAAAAGCCTAATAAGCAGTGATGTAAATTGGTCCTATCACTTATCATAATACTAGTTACAAAAACACCCCCTCCCGAAGAGGGAAAACATAGCTTACCATCTGATTGATAGTTTGACCATGGATATAAAAACATAAATCATACTACCCTTCTAACACCACTTATAGCCTGATAATTATTGATTTTCATTGTTTCTATTAAGATTATCTACTAAAATTTCAACCAAGATACTAAATTGTAGACATAGACCCAAGATTTACTAACAAAACTCCATAGTAAACATACTAAGGAACCTAGGGGTTTCCAGGAAATCCAACCAACTTCACAGGAAAGGGAATTGAAGGACCCTCCGACCCAGGGCACAGTTGTGATCCCAATGAGCCCCCAACCACATGCTCTCGCGGAATGAATCATTTACCCATCTTACTAGTGATGACATAAATATTTTTGTGCATCAACCATGAATCCTCATAATATTCCTTCTAGAGATTAAATGGTTCATTGTCTCCCTTCGAATTCTCCTCCCTCTCCATTAGAACACGAGCCAACAGACCCTTAACCACCCAATACTTCACCACCAACTAGTCATAGAGAGAGTTATGAGAGCTCGCATAGATCTCAAGTCTTGAATCCAGTCTTCCAGGGTATCCATTTCTTCTACTAGTAGTGTAAATTCCATATCCTCGTACAATTCCCTCTCAATGCTCTTGGTCTCCAACGGAATCTCCATCGGGACATTCTTTGAAATCAAGAACCTCCTCAATGGCCTTCTCCTGCTCTTGATTAGCCTTCCGCGAAGCCTCGATTTGCTTCCCCTTTCGCTCACCATAGACTCTCTTACCCTGGATTTCCATCACAACACCTTCCCAACTAAATATTCTTGTAGGTAATTCGATAGATCGCCCAAACCAAGTTTTGTGACTCATGTCACTTCCACTACCAACAAGTTTTAAATGCAATACTCTATACATTATCATAATTTCCAAGCTTGAATTCGTTGGAGGTAATATGAGGTATGTAACCACGGACAATCCATCACCACAGGCAAACATCATTCTCCTACTTTCTAAATCCACCTTTCATTTGTATCCATACTTATAGGTACCATGTCCCCTTAGAGTGTAACTCCTTTTAATTTCCCACCTTTCCTCATTAGCTTGAAGGAAAAGCTCACGTTCCTTCGCCACAATCATCTAGCAAAATATAGCCTCCACATGGCGTGGTGTCTTGTCATTAGCATCTACATCTAGGATCCTAAGGTATTTTGTGACATATCCTTTGCATAAGGAGCTAAGGCCTTAGTCATCAATCTCATCCATATTTCCTTCACTGAATGATATTTTTTTCAACTCCTTTGTTTGCGAGGAAATACGCTGGCTTGTTCCCATTCTTCCTTACAAGGAAGAAGGTTCAACCCTGAACCTATATGAGAAAAGAGGACATATTCTCCATATTGAATTACATCCTATAGTTATTCGATATCTTAGATATTAGTTGACCCTTATATAGTCTTTATTATATCTTTACGAAAATCTCAGAGTCCCCTTCCACCATTAATGGCCCATAGCATTGGTTAGAAACACTAATCAGGCCATGCAATAGTCCTTCCATCTCCAAGGAGTTATTTGCTTCCATCCCTATGAATCCCATAATCACCCACAAAATCTCACCTCGATTCTTTAAAAAAACTCCTCCAAATTCAACAAGGCTTGGATTACCCTCTAAAGCACCACCAACATTAAATTTTATGTAACCAACTAGGGGGGTGACTAGAATCCTCTTGCAATGAATTAGAATTATCTTGCAATGAATCCTAGACTATTGGAGACTACCCACAAACCATGGAAGAGCATTGATACCCCATGTGTTAGAATAATCAACCCATAGTTACCTACATTAGACATTAATTTAATTATTTTTGTCTTATTACCTAGTTTCCTAGATTCCATTCTATGCTAGTTGCCTTCTACACATCCTAGAAGTCAACACATGCTAAAACTGAGTCATGGAGCGCTTGGGAAACATCCTGGAAACCCAATTTAGCGTGACTTCTTTATTCCAGATCCTCCAAAGTGCATATCTTCTTTTTCTAAAAAGCTTCCTGTTTTATTCTGATTTAAGGCAAAAGGAAAAGCTAGACTAAGTGTAGTTGACTTGTTTTTTTCCCACATCATCCTCCCTCCTTTTCTCCAAATAAAAGCATGTATGAGTTTTCTTTCCATCCCTCTTTAGATTTCCCACTTGACTTACCAAATTCGTGAGCATCTTCATAGATTTGGAAACTGCTTTATGCACCTATGGGGGATTTGACTAGATTTGGTAAGCCTTCTTTTTGACTATTTTGAATGGCATATTTATGCATTCAATTCTCTCATGTAATCACATATTGCATCAGGCTATTACTTCACAAGGTTGGCTATTGTAAACTTATTCAATACAGATTAGTGTTATGCTCCAATTTCAGTCTCCTTTGGTGTTAATTTTGCATTTTTGATTAGCAATTTTGTGAGTGTAATTGTTCTATCTCTTGGGTTCAATTTTCACATGGTATTAGAGCCTTTGTAGATCAATTTCTCTCCTTCCAAATTGTTATTGCAGGTTCAACATCATTGACTAGAAATATGAGATGGAGATATTGTTGAGAGCAAAAGGTCTCTACAGGGTGACTATGGCAATTGAGGCAAAGCCCAATGCAGCTGTAGAAAAAATTAAATGGCACAACATGAGGGATGAGGCCTATGGTATTTTTTGTCTGAGCATTTCAAGAGGCCTCCTCTTCCATCTTGATGGGTTGGCATCACCTAATGAAGTGTGGGAGAAGCTAGAAGAGATTTTTGGAAAGACTGATGAGATGAGAGGACATCAAATCGAGAATGAGCTGATCTCCTTGAGTCCCAGTAGCTTTGAATCATTGCAAATCTACTTTTCCAATTTTAAGGCCCTTGTTTTGTAGTTGAAATAGAGTGGGATCGAAAAGAAGGAAGAGCAACTAGTCTTAGCCATACTCTCTAAGCTTGGTCTTGAGTATTTAGTGTTTGTTTCAACCTTCCATGCCCCCAAGTTGACAGCTCGATCCTGAAAGATGCCTAAGCTTGCAAAGTTCATGGAATCCCTCACACAAGAGAAAAATAAGTTGGTGATGATAGGCACCATCAAACCTTCCAAAGACCAAGCTTTGGTTGCTGGAGATTCAAGGGTGGATTCAAAAAGCAAGAAAAAAGATAAAAATCCACCTAAGCAAAAGAGAGACAAGTCTAAGTCTCAAGAGGAGCCCCAAGGTTCCAAGAAGAACTCCCAGAAGAAGAAGAACAAAGGAGAAATGAGAAAGTGCACATACTGGAATAAGGGCTATCATCCTAAGAGCTCTTGTATGAAGAAGCAAATTGACATGTTGACCCAACTCCTGGAGAAGAATAACATCTCCCTTCCTGATTGCTCAAATAAGAAGGAAGGAGGATCACATTCAGAAGACATAGAGAGAGTACATGCCTTGGTTGTTGGAACATCAAGATCACCTAGCTTCATCATAGATTCTGGAGCTTCTAGACACATGGTTTCGACAAAAGAGACATTCTCCTCTCTTGACATGTCGAAAGGTCCACCAATAGTTTTGGGAGATGACTCTCTCACTGATAGTTTGGAGGGTAGGATTGATCTTGACCATGGTAGTTTCAATAATGTGTTGTATGTTCCAGGTCTTGCCTCCAATATCTCGTCAGTGTATCAAATGATTCATACTGGGTCTCCAAAGAAGGTCATATTCTCCCCTGATGATGTTGAAATCATTGATATTTCAATTGGTAAAGTCATAGCAAAAGGTGTTGTTGATCACACTTCGAAGGTATACAAGTTTTCCCATTTTTTACCCTACTCAAACCCCTATGCTCTTTTGATTCATGCTAATGAAGCAAGCAAGATTTGGCATGAAAGATTTGGCCATCTTAACTATAAGTATCTTTCTTATTTGAGTGAAAAAGATATGGTCATAGGGTTACCAAAGATCAAGTTTTCTAAGGGAGTATGTCAAGGTAGTATCCTAGGAAAAAACCCAGAGCACAAGTATGAGAAAGCTAGTCATGAGAGAACCTCTGCACCTCTTGAGCTGATCCACAGTGAAATTGCTGGTCCATTCCCTCATATGTCCATGAGTCAAGCCAAATATGCACAGACCTTCATAGATGAATTTTCTAGGTATTCTTGGGTTCACTTCCTAAAGCATAAGTCTAAAGTTTTTGACCTCTTCAAAGTCTTTAGAGCCTTGGTTGAAAACCAATTTGGGACGAAACTCAAGATCCCCAGATCTGAAAATGGTGGTGAGTATGTCAAGTCTTAGTTCATTCAGTATTGTAAAGATGCAGGTATTCATACGCAGCATTCGATCCCTTACACACCACAACAAAATGGTGTTGCTGACACTACAACAAAAACTGGATTTAGCGTCGAATTTTAGTGTAATTTTTTCCCAATTTTGGTGAACAATCCAGCACTAAACCTGGTGCTATTGTACAATTTCGTAAAATGCCATCTATTGCATCTTTTTTTTCATCCTTTTTAACATCCATTTTTGCGTCCATTTTTTCCCCCAATTTTTTGCATCTTTTGTTATGCCCTTATTTGTGCCCAATTTTGCATCTTGTATTGCATCTTTTTTTGTGTCATTTGCTACATCCTTGTTTGCACCCAGTTTGACGCTCAGTTTTTCATCCAATGTTGCATCTTATTTTTCTCTGTTTTTTTCATCAAGTCTTGCACCCAATTTTGCACCATGTTTTGCATCAAATTATATGTCCAATTTTGCATCTAGCGTTGCATCTAGGTTTGCATCCAAATTTGGGCCCAATATTGCGTCTAGTTCTGCATCCAATTTTACTTATAATGTTGCATCCATTTTTTCATCTAATTTTGCATCTTGTTTTACGTCTTTTTTTGTATCCATGTTTGTGCCTAATGTTTCATCTTGTTTTACGTCTTTTTTTGTATCCATGTTTGTGCCTAATGTTTCATCTTGTTTTACGTCGTATTTTGCATCTAGGTTTGCACCTAGTTTTGCATCTTGGTTGATGTCTTTTTTGCATCTATGTTTGATCCCAACGTTGCACCCAGTGTTGCGCCTAGTGTTGTGCCTAGTTTTGCCCCCATGTTTGTATTTCATATTGCATCTAGTTTTGTGTCCAATGTTGCATCCCATCTTGCATTCAATATTACGTCTAGTTTTACATCCAATGTTTCGTCCCATCTTGCATCCAATTTTATGTCTCGTTTTAATTTTTTGTTTGCGTCAAGTTTTGCTTCCAATTTTTCACCTGGTGTTATGCCTGTTTTTATGTCCATCGATACACCATATTTTTTGCTCAAAATAATGTCCAATTTTACATCTAGTTAGGAGTCCACTTTTGCATCTATTGTTGTGTCTAGTTTTGGGCCTAGTATTACATCTAGTTTTGAGTCATTAATTGTGTCTAGTGTTGAGTCTCCTTTTGCATCCAATTTTTCTTTTACTGTGACATCCATTTTTGTGTCCACATTTGTGTCTGACATAACATCCACTTTTGCATCCACTTGTGTGTTTGGTGTGATGTCCACTTTTACATCTTGTTTTTCATTTAGTGTTGCGTCTAATATTGCATCCATCTTGCACTACTACATTTTTTACCTTTAGAAATACACTGCAATATCATTAGGGCATGGAGGAATCGAACCACCAACCTCCTGCTTGTAAGGCAGGTGCTCTTCCATTGATCTAGCACCCTTTAGGAATTGGGAAGAGGAGCAATATTAACATAGATTTCATCATTTGAATTCTAATAAAAGACAATAAGATCCAAAGATAGTCATGCTTAAAATCCAATTTATTTTTCCAAACACGTTAATAAGCACAAAAATATACCATGATCAGGCAACAAAATATCCTAAACAATTACACAATATATTAAAGTGGTTCGTAAAAGGGTCTTAGAGAACAAGATAATGTATTGATGCATACCTAATAACATAAAATTGAGAAGGAAAGAGAATAAGGGATGTGTTTAAGAAATAGTTGTAGAATCCAATTGAGGATTGTGTGTTTCTACATAAATGTTGCTATTCGTTGATTATGTGATTTTGTTCAGCAATGGGATGGTAAGAGAAGTACTCATGAATGGTTATTAAAAGAAGATGCCTACCTCAAGATTCTTTAAGCCTCACCTGAAGTCTAGTTGTTGTTTCAATTTTCCTCATGCTAGGAATAGGTTGTTCAGTTTTGGTGAGACCTCTGGATTTACATGGACAACAGTAAAACCCTGATTGTGATGAAGGCAATAATTTCATCTGCACAAGTGAACTTTTGATAATATTAAAAAAATCTTGGTGAATGAAATAAATTGAACACAGTTTGAAAACTATAGTGTCATCATGTTAGTGCACTTGATTAAGCATCCTATTTTGACAGCCTCTTGAAGACTTTATTCAGAAGTTCAGATACTCTCTTTGACAACTAAATATGTAGATGTTCTCTTTTATAGCAAAAATAAGGTTATTAAACAGAATCTGGATTGAAAATATTTAAGTGCACATAACAAGATACATGGACTCAAAATTGTTTTTAGTTAATGTTGTTTCCATATGGTACATTTCATCTTCATAAATATATTGTCTAAATTGTTGTCTTTGGTTATTTCAGTGTCCATTTCAGCATTTTAATGCAGCATTCTGAATCTTAACCTCCTTTCTTAAACAAGCTAGTACATTTTTTTCCTGTACATTTCCTAACTGTTTACAACGCTGAGAATCAGCTTGTTATTGATATGTTGTGCAGGACCTCTGACCCTCTAGAATCTAGATGTGGTGAATGTTAACCAGCGGAAGTGATATGAACCACCTAATTTAAAGGATGTGTCCAGTCACACATATGGAGGTCACAATTCTAGATTTTTAGCTTCCCTTTCCTGAATATACCCTTTTTGATGTCCACACTAGATCCACTAGGAAGTGTCACATCACTACCTACTTGGTGTGCAGCAAAGGCATGTTTCCCACTCAGGGTTAATGGTTGTTGCAATCAATATATAGGAAGCAACTTCCCTATCTTCAGTGAAAATTGGGGATGATTTCCTCTAAGCAGGGATGAATTGATGAGACTTAGTCTAGTAATATGAGTGAGCCTATATTATATCTGTACATTAGTCTAGTAAAGTACTACACAAATACACGCATTAGATCCTATGAGATGTATTACAGTGCAAATTTATTTGCTTACCCTATTTAGATCTGGAATGTCATCACCACCTTAATTCTTACTATGAATGAGAAATGATGCATATTTGCAAGTGCTCGCTAGAGAAAGCAAAGACTCGTACAAAGAATTGTCACGACTTTACTCCCTTGTCCCAATCATTTTTCAAGGAAATTAGCATAGTTTAAAGAGACCAATTTTTTTTTTTTTTTGCACTAATATTTACTTAGATTTATATAAATATACTTTAATCTACTTATTTTCAAGGCTCAAGTAATATTTAGACGCATATATCTAACTTACAGAATAAAAAAACTATTGTGAACATTATATCATATTGACAGCAAGACATATTTGAAATAGATCATAAGCTCAAATTCACAACTTCAATATAAGTATTAAGAGGTCAAATCTTTTAACTAGTGAAAAGATCTTGAAGCCTCTGGTAAAAAGCCAAAGTGTTGTTAGTTAACACCAGCTAGCATTCTTTAGAAATACAAACATTGTTTAACAACCAATAAATATGCATGATATCAACTTTATAAACTATAGAATATCACTGTCATGCATCATGTTAAATGTGATCTAAATATCCATTTACCATCAACCTAAAAGACAACAATAGCAAAACCAGATGTTACCTGCAATAAGGCAGAAATCTATGTAAACCTCATAGAAAGCATAAACAGTAGGGCAGGGGACCAACCTCAGCCTTTGTTGAAAGGACCTCCTGCAGTTCATAAGCTACCAAAGAGTTGGATTTTTGCTATATGTTCTTCACAGCATGTTGGGCTACTTCTTGAACGACAACATGACCCTGCGAGCCCAACCCCAACGCTAAAGAATATAAACTAAAAAGTTGAACTCATTTTTAAAGGTAAAAATAAAAAATAAGAATATAAAGAATGGAAATTAGTTGTATTTCACAATTAGTTAAAAACAATAAATAAATAAAAAATAAATCAAATTGAGTGTCTAATGTTTTTTTTGGGTTAAGGCTCTTCTTTTTAGTACACTTTCTTCATCCCATAAACGTTTCTTATGATCACTATTTTATAAAAATGCCTGTGTAACTTCTTTTCTTAATTTGAAAAATAAAAAGCAATATGATCACTATTTTATAAGAATGTTTTTATAACGTCTTTTCTTAATTTGAAAAAGTTAAATCACCTTGGCCAGTCATTTTCACTTTTATCCTTTTATCAGATTGGAAAGACTAATCCACCCGGACATAAATTAATTGTTATAGCTATAGACCATTTTGAAATGGGTTGATTCCACCCCTCTAAAGAAAGTCACTAGTTCTATAATTTATAAGTTTTTCCTTTACACATCATTTTTTTATTTAGTGTGATTGGATAATCTCCACGATGACCTCATGCAATCATTTTAAAAATGGTTCACAGTTCTATTCATCTGAATTAAGGGAAATTTTGGAGTGATTGAGCATAAATAAAGAAAAGGATTACATAAGTTTAGTCATGAGGGCAGTCAACCCATTCATAAGGGCCAGACAGCCAATAACATCATTTTCCTGCCCGACCAGTAATTGAGAAGAAACATTCAAGATCAATATATGCTGTCATCGGCTGCTTTGCAAAAAGAATTAATAACTACTATGAACGTATGGGATGAACTGGTTCCTGCTCTGAACATATTAAAAATAATCCTTAACTTTAAAATATCTTAGTATAATATAAATTTTATTATATAATTATTTTTTTATATATTGTAATGTAAATTTATATTTTATAATTATTTACATGATTTTGAAATTATTAATAAAATGTTTATTAAAAAAATGATGTTTAGATTATTAATATATAGTGTTTAATAAAAAATGGTATGTATCAATTTTTATGAGAATTTTTCAACTTAGGTTTTATAATTTCTTGATACACTAATAATCAATATAATTACAATATGAAAACAAAACAACTTTCTTGATACACTAAGAATCAATATAATTACAATATTATAAAAAACAAAACAAATTGGAAAAATAAAATAAAACACAAATTCACACTGAATGTGAAATTCTCATTTGAATGAACTACCATATACTGTAAAGAGCGCTCTCTTCATTCAAAAACTTTCATCACTGATACATGCTTAATGAATTCATGTGTGAGAATTTCATCACTAGCTTGGACAACTAAAGACATTAGAGAGACAAATAGCAGCATTTCATGATTAATATACCAAATATATTTTGATACTATCAAAATATCAAACTAGAGGCCACAACATCCATTGAACTGAAAGCGTTTCAAGTTAACAATTTCTCAATCAAACCCTAATTGTGCGCCAACGTTTACAGAAACCAGAACCCTATTGGCATCAGCCATAAGCCTAAACTCTAAAAAGCAAGGTGCACTCCTATACACTCTAAAATTGTACAGACCAAATTGAAGGAAATCCGAGCAATCTTATAGATTCTTGGGAAATACAAATACTACCAGCATTTCCAATTGCCTCATGCATTGAAATATGAAGGGAAAACCTAAGTTTCTTACTACAAAACTATAATCAATTTATGTTTCGGGAAGGCCTTATTCACCATTCCTCTGATAGCCCAAGCAAAGCAAAAACAATGTTGGGCACTTGGGCAGACCTGGGTTAATGCTTTACACGTCGCACCAACAAAAGAACCACTGTGTTGGCCCTTTCGGCAACAACCTGCGCGCAGGTTGCAGTCTCACCCGAAACAGCAATGGGGTGCCGCAGAAT
>LPNX010382527.1:0-21483 GCA_001517045.1 Pseudotsuga menziesii
TATATGCATGCTTTTACACAGTAATCAAATAAAGACCCAAAACCCACACTCTCGGCTTCAGCCAAGATCCCCTGCTAAACGAAGAGTAGAAACTCTTTTAACAGTGTTTAGGTTCACTAACTAAACCAAAGTAACCGCTAGGGTTACACACCACGAAGACAAACCCATGACTGCCCTAAAGGACCAGCAAGGAGGAGAACTCCATGGATAAAAACCAGGCTTACCGGAAGTAGCCAGCCCTTGAAGTCTCGCACCTTCCACGTCAAGAGGAGAAGACTAGCCCTGTAACGAAGGATAAACATAATATTAAAAATCTTGCCAAAAACTGTTGTTTGTTTAAGCTATTTCTTTGAAAAGAAAACGAATGGAAAACCCTGTATCTTACCTTCAAGTCTAATAGAAATATGGCCACTAAAGAACAGCAAGACAACCACCAGCAAGAGGAAAGGTAAACCCTTCATTTAACGCAGAAGAGAAGGAGCTCGCTGGAGTGATAGGTAACTTGTCACGATGGAGGACGATTCACAGCACCAAGTTAAGGAGATGACCTACACAGTAAAGAGTTCGAGCAATGGATGCCAATGGAGAAACCCTAAGAAAATTGACACTGCTCAACATTCAACAGCAAGCTATTTGACACAGTAATTTTCCTCACAACGCAGTAGATGAGCCTACGAGGAGCTGAATCAGCATATGGACTGCTAACAGATAGTGCAAACAACGGAGCGAACAAGGAGGTTATCGCAGAGCGGCCGGAGGCCCGAAGGCAGTGGAAAAATGACGATTAGGGTTTGAGTCAAACCTTTTTAAACGCCAATGCATGGCTGGAAAGAGCCCACGTAACCCTTTTAATAATTGGCATGCAGTGGGTAGGAACATTATAGTTCCACGAACAAGATCTCCAATGATTTCACAACCCAAATTATATCGTGGGGATTTCACAAGGTTCGTTATACCATAGTCAACCACCTACATTATAAAATTAACCATATAAACATTAGAACGATGTTTAGAAAACATTATAATGTAAAATTTGTCCATCGTTTGGTCTAACACATTTATGTATGGAGGATTGTATTGTTTGTTACTGAGATATAACAGCAAAGGGGAAATAATAGTTTACCATGGCGTAGCTTGTTTATAAACCTATTTTATTTATATTATCTATTGCCCTAGTTCACGAATGAAGGTAAAGGGAATAATAATATAAAGTCTATAGCATGGTAATAATCAAACTAAGTGATCAATTGATCATGATTATGGTTTTATTCTTGACCTTATGATCATCCCTTGCTAGTAAAATAACAATTTTATTAATTGTCTTAGAATTATTTTTTGTGACAATTAGTCTTTTGTCATTTTCAAGCTCAAAGATTATAAAAGATATTATAAAGTCATTATAGGATAGGTAGCTTGGGTAAGTTAGCCTTCTTTGCTTGATAGTATGGTTATGAAAATCATAAGTGGTGTTTTAGTATAATAAATCTAAGAATAATCTATAAGTTACCATCAAATTATTAACCAAGGAATAGAAATAGTATTCCAAAATAATACAGATTTTTAAATACTAAAGGAAGACTATAAAAGTGACTTGTATGAAGTAATAAACCTTTTAATTCCTAAATTAAGAAAAGTATAAGTTTGGTACTTAAATCTCCTTATCATTTTACAATTGCCGTTGCAAATTCAATCATGGCATGATGTAGTAATTATGAATAATTAAAATTGGATCTTTGATGTTGTAATCCTACCATACTTACTGTGCTAGTAAAGAAATATTTATTGCATTTTACACTTGCAATTAGTAGGAAAAATAGCTGCCACCTTTACTAGTAGAATTCAATTCTCTAACAGTAAGATCTTAAAAAGGAATTATAGTCAAAGCTTTACCTTGATAAGCTTGAGAAATCTGAATAGCATGTATATTCTTCTACTGAATTAAATTTTGTATAGCGAATATTTATTTGAATACTTTAGAAATTCGTTGGCGGCACCCGAACATCTTACCTGTATATATGTAAGAGAAGGAAAACTTTTGCATTAGCTTGGAAGCTAAGTAAGCCCAGTTTTTCATGGCAGTCCCACCTTGTGGTCGCAAACAGAAAACCAATCAGTAACTGGAAAGAATATATTCTATAAAGTTAAGCATAATTAAGAGATCATTCATTATGAATCTAGTAACATATAACTAATCAAACAGTTAGTGACTGCATTTATTGAAATTATATGCATTTAAAAAATAAAATAAAAAATTCAGAAAATTTGGGGTTTTGACATTCCCTTTATTGAAAATGACATCTCTACTTATCATTTGAATTTTCTTATGAAACTAATCTATAGCATGCATATACCCTCTCCGGTATTGCTTTGATTCTTCCTCAAAATCTTTCAAATCTTCTTATTGAGCATACAAGTTATGCTTTGCTTTTGTGAGGTGTATATCAGAGTCTAGATCTCTGAAATGATGCATCTGGTCTTCAGCTGGTTCCTCCTCACCCTCGCCATCAACATAATTTTGGGGAAACGGTGGCTATATTTGTTGATTGTTTAGGTTTCGGGGATTTCTGTCATCCCTTTGTCTAATCCATGGAGGATGAGGAGGGTTGGGTCTTCTAAAATTTGGGTTCCTAATTTGGGGCTCATTTTTTTCCCTGTTCAACGATCCATTATCGACAAATAATTTATCGATCGTCTTCTCTATTGTCTTCAACATCATTTCAAACTTCACGTCATTAGTAGAAGCAACAAAGGTAGAGGGCCCATCTTATATGACTTTCCTTGTCTCCATCTTCTGCTTGATTTCCCGCTCGCTATCATATTAGCCTCCACCTCTAAGGCATCTTGAAACATTGCAAGAAGGTTTGTGGACTTATTATCCCTTAAAAACAAAGAAAAATCACTGTCAAAAGCATCAGCGTAGTGGAGCTTTGCAGCACCCACTAGTAGTTTGATGTCAGCAGGAATAGAATTGTACACCCTCATAAACCTACTAGAAAATTCATGTACGGACTTGAAACCACCCTTATTTAGGCTATTGTACTGGGATAGGAGTTGTAGGGAGCTTCTCTTATCGTCCTATATTTCCAAAAACGCAGTCTAGAAAGAAGTGAACATGCGAATGGAATTGGCAGGAAAATATTTCAACCATTTCTTCAACTCTCCTGAGAGGATCAACACGAACAACCTCATTTTCACAACATCGTCATCTACCAGGTCCAGGTGCAAAAAGTCTTCGAACCTATCGACATGTTTTCTGGTTGTGAAATTCCCTCCCCATCATAAAAGGGGAATCTCTGGGCATAACCTTGAGGGTGGTCATGTAACATGATAGGTAGATCTAGTGGGGTGAACCTATCGGCCATTGGTCTAGGTGGGTTTGGTACTATAGGAGGAACTTGGAATGCAGGGCGATTTTGCACCACCGAGGGAGTACAAGGTTGAAATAATTGAAAAGAAGGGTTTCTAGACCTTTGAAGGTTCTATCAGAGAGAGTCTAGCAGATATGCTTCCAACCTATTAGGATTCACTTTGGTGTTCTTCAGATATGACTCTGATTTAGATTTCGGCAGGGATCTTTCAAAGTAAGTTTCCTCTACGAAATCTCAGACACTACGGAATTCTTGAGTAGAGGAATTTTCAAACTAAGGAATAGCTAACTAGTCCTTTCCCTTATTTATAAACAGTTTATTAGGGTTATCCACACTTTTTGAGATCTCAGTGTCAGGATTACCTCATGTATGCAGTCGTCAGGAAGCCAGGATGTATTCTGTAGATAGATCAGAACCAATGTGGAGTTGTCAAGGAAAATACACAACCTTATTCACCTGTAAGGGTCTTTTTTTTCCCGTAGCAACCTTTTCATCCTTGAATCTTTGTCATTCTTCCCAGGGATGATCTTCAATTTCCTCCCTGGAAACGGTGCCAGTTTGTTAGCACTCAGAATCGCACCCAAGGTTGCGGAAAGGTGGACCCCAAGGTAACAGCAAAACCACTTTAGGAAAGGGAGCTGGCTTCTCTAACTCTAGAGAGAGATCTCTCACAAATACATAACAAGGCCAGATATATTGTCACAAAAAGGAATTCGAATATTGGTGATTGAAAAAAGGTAAAGATGTATTGGGCTATGGAATCGAGAAAACCAAGAAACACAGAATAGTTTGCACAGGAAACGTTTGTAAGATAAAGGTATTAGTTCGATCACGGTCGATATGTTTCGGGTCTGGTGGAAAATTAAGAACGATGACAATCCATCAAAGTAGAGCACCGCAGGGATGAGTTTTACACCAACTTTGGAAGAACATTTGGTGAATGTCTAAAACAATGGCTAGAGCATAAGAATATGAATCCCGGACCATTATACACTAGTCAAAGACATGAATAAAATATAATGTAAATAAATAACATGAATTACATGCACGTAAAGAAAGGAAATTACAGACTGTAATTGATAAATACATAGGAATTCTTGCATTCAAATAACCAACATTCGGCTCTGTAACTTGTATAAAATCAAATCAAAATTTTAATAAACACAACCATTTTACAGGGTCTAACCAACCTCTTCTCCCTCTGTGGGGAGAATATTTATATTTTCTGGGCCCCAAGACCAACCTCGAAACGGGGCCAAATTGGTTACAAAATTAGCAACAAACTTATAACAAACTACATCATGGCATTTTCTCCACAGATAACATAAAAAAGAAAGTGATGAAGGAAGTATGCCTGCTGGACCCAAAGAGGCACTACATATTCAAAATCCATGCTCGCTTGATCACTCTACACCTATATATTCGGTTATAGTCATGGCTCAGGCGCTTCATCATTGGTGCAGCTTGTATTTAGCCTTGTCGTAATTATCAATCTCCTTCCACTAGTTGATATTGGACATTTCTACCTTTATCATTTCTTCCACCAATACGCTGATTTCTAGGTTCTCCAAATAGGAATTCCTTGGCAACTTTGTGCACATAACTCTGAAATCAAATAGTAATTCAATTCACCATATAATTTCTTAACCACGATTTTACCTGAGAGAGACTGTTGGGACATATCTTCAAATTTCCTATGGTCTTGTCTACAATCGATCAATCTGTCATGATATTCTTTATGGGATAGCATTGGTCCTTTTTCTTCCCAAAAGAATGGAATATCTCTTTTGACTATAGGATTAAAAAGCAAAGAAAATTCATTAACCTTCTTGTGCATAAAGTTCCACTTTGCTTCGACCATGTTTAAGTGATGGTGTTTGTGTATCACTCTTCTAGACCATGTGATGACCACAATTCTATATTGGATATTTCCCCGTCTGATGTCTTCTTCAATTAAATTGTTCATAAAATTGATTGCACCTTCAGCTGTGTCCAGGGACCTTTTGTTCAGTTCCTATTTTTCCATCTGAATATACTTTTTGGCTGCCTGTGTAGCACCTTCTTTATTTTGGATAAAATCCAAGTAAGGTTGTAACTTGGTTGCCTCTTTTATTATCATATCCCACATGAGGTGCTTCACCCCTTGTAGAGAGGCCTGGCCTAAAGCATGTTTTATCAGTTTGTTGTTCTTCCTTATTAATTCTACACACTGTTCCTCAAACTATTTCCTTGCTCTCTCCCTGTTCTCAGCCATGTCTGCTAGATCCTCATTTTGTTTCCTCAGACCAGTGCTTTCCAGGGCCTTAATACTTACTTGGGACATGGCTTGAGAGAGGGATTCTACACCAAATATCTCGAAAGATAGGACCACAGGCACTGGTCTTTCTCCATCATTTTCCTTCAACTCTTTCAACTCTCTTTCCAACTCAGCCTTCCTTGCTTCGAAAGCTCTGTTTTCCCTGACCCATAGCTCTGCATCTCTCTCCCACTATTTTTATTTTTCTTCATGTTTGAGCATTCTAGACTTACAATTGATCAAATTGGTGTTTAAGGCTTCCTTCTCTTTCTCAATTTTGGTCAGTTTAGCTATAATGTCCCTGACCCTCCAACCGGTGAAGAGGACGCTATTGACACCAAACAAACGGGCAAACAGCCCCTATGAACACGAACGGGGATAAATGTTAATATTAAAAACTTGACATAATGCATACTAAGATGCATAAAACATACAAGGATACACAGTTACTCAACATTCAGCGGAAGCAACACACACATTCCAGCATTTAACATGTTCATCATAATTCATGGAACAGTAGATATAATTGCAGAGATGAAACAGTCAGAAGTACTTATCTTTTAATGAGGAACTCACCCCGCAACTAGATACATCGCTGCAACGTTCCACCCAACCATAGTCCAGTGTGCTCATCAATCTCTCAGCAACACTGCCACCCCCAAGCTAGGCATGGTTCCTCAAGGAATAAGGGTCAATGCAGGGTTACACATAGCCAAGTTTTTCCAATCAGCCAAACCCACATAGTAGGGTTTTACCAGGTCGTCAAGGAGCTAGGAAAGGATAAATGCTAAGCTGGTGATCTCAAACACCAGTCTTCCAAGCATACCCAGCCTCTAATCCCACTCTCAACAGTCCAAAGACTAACCACTACCTACCGCAACAAAACAACCCATTCACAGCTCTGTGAAGAAGGCCAAGACAACCAGGTGACGATCCCAACCAAAAGGTGAAACACAACTCAATCCCACAAGACAACTCAAAGTTATTCTTGGCCCCAGAGTGGCCAAAACAACTCAGTAGCAACCCAAAACCAAGGTTCGTCAATAGCCCAAACTCACAATGAAAACTATGGCAACTTTACACAGTCCCAAAATAGGGGAGAAGTCTGATTCTCGATCTTTGAAAAAAGAAGGACATAAACACATACCACCATCCGATGAGGAAACAACGAGAACCTTACACAGTCCATAGTTGGGACAAAAGTAGAACTCCTAGCATAGACATGGGAAAACTCAGCCAACGGATGTGGAAATCAGCAGTCGTCCAACATCCAAGAGCCCACAACACATAATTCCTCAATGTAATCATTGAAGAAGGTTACACAAACAAGGATGGGGAAAGAACAAACTCTCAACCTGTGCGCAAGGGAAAAGACACAGCCCAGGAAAAACATGGAAGAAAACACAGCGGTCTACAGCTCACGATCCACCATGAAGGATGGAAAAACAATACATAGCTCAATAATGCCAAAGGAAAACCGGTTCTCTGTGTGAATGGATGGAACACCACCACAGACCGACAAACAACATGAGAGAGGGAAAACAAACCCCCAAACTAGAAATCGCACCCCTCCTTAACTCGGCTTGGCGTGAGGAAGATTAACCGGATCCCTGTTGTGCGTCCCTGCATGAGAGTGAACAACTCCCTATGCGTGAGGGTGATACCATAATGGAGAGAATGGCCTCGTGGAGAGAATGGCGGTGGTTTTCTTGCCAACGTGAGGTCAACCTGCTGGTAGAGTGTGCGTGTGGGCAAGGACTGACAATCCTGCCACACTCCACTCCCAGCCATAACTACCTCAACTACTCAACAAAACATTATAGTGGGAGTTGGATAAGAAAAGGAAAGATGGGAAAATCAAACAGGGTGGTAACACATGGATTCCCCCCCCATAGTCCAAGGTTTGACATCCCCCACCCTTAGCCTTTGGAATCATGCCCTTTTCATTTTAACGTTACACCATCATAACTGGTTGTAGGTTTAGTTTAATTGATGTGCGTATTTACATGATGCCAAACTATAATGTGTCGAATAGCACGATATACCATCGGCAACTATCCCTATTGCTGAAACGTACACAACCAAATCGATGGTGGGGCTTTTGCCGTTAGCTCCTCACCATGATTAATTACATTAAATGCATCATGCAAATGGGGTCAAAACTGGGGTGTTACATTCCCCTCCCCCTTCGAATAACACCTTCCTTGGTGTTCCAATACATAGGAATACATATACAATTTGCACATCCAAAATTTCAAAATTTTGCAGATCTGTCCCACGTTCAATTATTTACTTTGAACGTTCAGGACCAAGCCCCTCGGCTTCCATGAACTTCTCCTACTGGTTCTCAGCTTTCATCTTATCCTGAAGTCTAGGAACTTTGCAGCTGTTTCCTTCTTCATGTTCCCTCATTGGGCAGTCCCAGCGTAGATGATGTCCTCCGCATCCCCAGCATTTCACTGGCTACTTCATCTTTACCTACTCAATTTCTTTTGAGTCTTCATGCCTGGACCACTTCTCAACGGGTCGCTTGGACAAATGTCCCATCACTGATCCACCTTCCTTTCCTTTGACGATTGCTCCCAGAAGGCTTTTCACCTCCCTTTGCAACCCAATAGAATCTTGCAAAATCTGGTGGCTCATTTCATTTTGCTTTTTCTGTATCTTGAGCATCTCCCCAAGATTTTCTTGGGTCTTGGAAATCATTTGAAGGAGACTTCCAACCAAGTCCAGCATCTTTTGATCTACTGCCATGATCAATGTGCACCACTGGGTTTCACTTTTCTCACCTGTGAAATGCACCATTGAAATTTTGTCAGGCCAAGCATAATATAGACATTAAAATCAGTCAGCTAATTGTCCAATTGGCATGACAGTCCAAGTCTTATCAAGGAGACTTTCATATTTTTCATGCCTTCCCAACAAGCACACGAGCTCTAAAATTTCCATTCTTGGGCAGGAAATTAACTATTCTAGTCATTCACAATTTACTTTAAGCAAATACACACATTCCATTTCTAGTCATACATGCATTCAACAATCTTTTGTTTTCACCATGCATAAATATATATATGTATATATAATCAAAAGGCAAGAGAGAGCAGTGAGAGTTTTTTTTTTCTCTTTGTTTTGTTCCATCCTGGAACCCACACCACCGCTGTGGCTTTTCATGCTCTCAGTCTCTTTCACTTCACCATGAATGCTGGACCAATCCCTCTTGGTCATGACACTTAGTGTCTCTGGTCTATTTTAGACCTCTCAACCATGGAGTCTCTCCACATGGTTGGTCTCGGCTGCTAGGACTCCCACCGTCTTACTAGCACCTTTTTCATTACCACTCATTCCAAGCTCTCTAGGACAGTCACATGCCCACATGCACCCCTAGGATGTTGTCATAGTCCTCGCTCCCAGCAATACCTATATCCAAAAATTGAATAGATTCACATGTTTAGTTTATTCCCAGTGGTTTTATCTCTAGAACAAGAGATTAGAACATCATCATAACCAAATCATATACACATGTACATTCATAAGCAAAATAATCCAATACTTATCTGTATTGTGTGTTTCCTCATTGGTCCATAGGATCTTGGTTTGCTTTGCAAGCTTCGGGATCGCCTATGGACTTGGATGTTAGGTCAGCACGTCGGCTGCTCCACAACATCAAATAATTAATTTCCAGCTAATACACCCTCATGTCGACTAGGCTTGGAACTTTACCACAACCATTTCCAGGTTCAGGATCTACTATGGATCCCCATGCCATATAATAGCCCAACATACACTTATACCAACATAAACTTATATCAACAATAATACATACACTTATATCAACATACACTTATACCAACAAAAACCCTTACTCTGCAACCCCTCACAACAACCGTTTTCCTTTTCTCTTTAAGGTGCAACACCCAACTGCATCTGTTTAGCCTGTCAACACAAGTAATATAAGCAACTCATTAGCATTATTGCTCTAAAACTGTAACCATATTTCATATCATTCACTATCAAGTATTGAGACACCAGGAGTGCATCCACTCCCTAGGGTGTAGTCAATATTGAAAACCCTTTCATGACTCGACATCGGAAAAAGTGTGCACCCTTTCCCGATGTGTGCCATGTAGGCCCTATTCATACTCAAGCAATCATTCATCATGGAAATAAAGTCAAAACATGTTCTGCATATGGAATTTTAGTAATTTGACATGCATATTCTTAGCAAGAGTCACAGAACACTTATACATTTGCCGACGCAGTATCCCTTCATTAAGGAGGAATGGGGCTCCCTTCTCCGAGTTGACAGTCCCTCGATTGGCCATCCCAACTCCTTTTTACATTTCATATCCACACATGTCTTACTGACATAATCTATACCATCTCACTCATGTTGCTTACCAAACATGTAGTGCATATGAGACATTTCCAAGATGTCCAATGGAGTTTCACCCGAAACCCATTTCCAAGATAAGGGAAAACTTTCCCATGAAGTTTGGCTCCTGCAAGCCATCACACATGATCTTCCTATAGTGTTTACCCTTGGCACATTCATCAAATAGTCAAACAGTCAATCATTATCTAATAATACAATCCAAATTGATTGTTCCATAACCAAGCAATGACATTAGTAATCAAATTCAATAGGAATTTGCAATTCTGTCTACTACAGAAATTAGTTTGCTTGGCAACGAGGTGATCCTCAATTGTGGGTCTCTTATAAGAAGCACCACTATGCCCATTATAGTTTTATGCTTACTAGCATAATATTAATACCCACTTACAATGCGTCCTCCTGACACAATCTTATGCAAGCCAACAGTGATTACTAGTTGTCAGCAATTTCTTAAATCTGAAATTCACAATTCAAATTTAACAACCCATTATGCATACCAACTATTTTCATAGCCATGAGACTCTTCTCATAAGGTTTGGCTCTTTCACACGGTAGATTCCAGCATTTGTCATGGTCTTACTCTCATTGCTATGCTCTAAATAATCTACCTGAAACCTGAGCTTCAATCAACCAAACACTTGGTAAGTCTGGATGCATATAACCTTCTCATTGCTACAACCATCACTGAAGCATTTTCAGAATTTATAAAATTCAAATACTTCCAGCTGTTAATCACATCAATATTATCGAAACTCATTTACTTCACGCAATCATTATCATACTAACATTTGCAAGGTATAGTCACATCATTCATGCAATTAAATGAAATGTTTATATACTCCTTACTTCACAAGCGTATCATTTGTACCACCTTGCTCTTCCATAGAGCATTCTCGGCAGCCAATTGATCATGACTATCCTCTTTATGCATCTACTATCCTGCATTCATAACAACCTTTGAAATGGTTCCTGAATTGTCATCAATTCATCATTTCAGCCATTAGTTATTCATAATATCACATGCATTCATGTAATGCATCACAACGTTTGCACTTATACTTATACAATCAGTCACTCACACCCTTCATATGCATCCATTCAATGCATGACTACAAGATTCATAAAATATTTTTAATGCGTATCCATTCAATGCTACATTGCATTGATTCAGGAATACTATGCCTTCAACATACCATGCATGGCCTAAACATGAATACTTCATATAGGATGCATTACTACAATCAGTCCATCAGTACTTACTTTCCTTGGGCTACTAAGCTCAATCAACATATACAGGCATGACACCTTTCTATATTTAAATATCCACATGGTATGAGGTCTCTTACCTTTACCACTCCTTGGAATTTGTCATAATTAAACCATTACTTGCATGGATCCTACTTACACCTTCAACACTACCATTTTAGTCGGTATCTTGTAGAGGATTATGGAATTCTCTCTCCATCTTCTTGATCATGGATTTGTTGCCTTATCCCCTTTTTTTATAAGGTTGATGGTCCCATGCAACGACATCATCAACATTTTTAGCCACGCTCCTGTGTCGTTGGTTTTTCCACCAATACCAACACCAATACAATATTTACCATTAGTTGTTCATTATAAATGTACAATTCCCACTACTTTTACCAATATGTAATATCCTATGCATGCAATACATATCCCCATGCATTTTCAGCATCCCCATGCCATAATCTTTATGTACACCAAGCTTACAAAATATAAATATAGTTAGCAAGATAGGGGTTAAGGAATCTTCCCATTCAAATCCCTCATCTTTGCATGGAATTCCTCTTCCACATAATAGCTGGTTCGTCTTCCTGGTCTTTGCTACTTCTAGGCATGAAATTCTCGGATTTGTCCATATTGATAGCAACATTGTTTGTAAAAAAAACCACTAGTAATTTTTTTCTCCTCATTCAAACTCTGGTGGTTCTCCATTGTTCTCTGCTGGATACACTTTCCAATGCCTATCCACATTCTTCATTTCGACCTCAGGTGTGAAAACCACACCACTTCTAGAAATGAAGGGTTTCACCAGTTTTAGGCAAAACACACAACTGTATTTTGGTCTGGAATGCTAACTTCAGCCACCTGTAGGAGCAAGTCTAGGAATATTTAGGAAAAATTTTCTATCGGGTGAAGTCAGTGCATACAACGAGGAACACTCAGTAATGTGCGGATCTCATTTCCAATGCACCATTCATCTTTTATGAATTCTGGGTTTGACTAATTTTCCCAAAACATAGAATTTTTTTTTTCACAAGAACGACTGTCTAAGAGGACGACAAGGGTCAAGCTCACTGCCATTTTTCTCCTTTTCATCCCTATAAATCCACTGAAAAACTACGGAAAATCCCACTTGAAAAACTATTGAAATCCGCTGAGAAATCCCACTTGAAAACTCAAAATTTTCCTTTGTTAAATCAGGTCTCTTCCCAACTAATCTTCCGATGTATCGGGTCCTTAGTTGACTAAGCTTCCGACACTTCGACGGTCTGATCTCCATCCTTCATCTGATGCTCATCAGTGGTCCAATCCTCTAAAGTTTTCCAATGTTTTCTGTACTTTGAAAACTTTTCGGAAATTTTTCTTCTTCCTTCCGCCGCCGCATCGGCTGCTCGATCGACTAACCTTCACCAACATTTTGGCGATCTTCGGGAGATCTCCACTGAAACTGTGGCTCTGCCTTCAACTAATTTCTACCAAAACTTTATCTTCTCTTCTGCTGCTGCATCAGCAACCTAATCCTCTAATTATCGGCGATACAATCTTCTATTTTTCTCCGATGATTTCCGCCGCATCGGCTGCTCAAACAGCTAAGTTTCACCAACGATTTCCATACTTAGAGGAATTTTCAAATTTTCAAATTTTTTCCCTTTCTACTTTCTTTTGCCAACGTATCAGCACCCTCAACATCTATTTTTTTGTAGATGTCTCAGTGTCCTTCAAGAGATCCCCGCCACAACTGCTGCTCCAGCTTCCAACAGCATCGGAGGTCCTTCCATCTAAATGTGTTGACGTTTCGGCAGTCTTCAGTTGAATCCTTACGATGATCTCAACACTTAGAAAATTTTTGAATTTTCACCATCATCGGCTCAATCCTATATTGTCTGTCACCGTCGTTGCGGCTCAAACCTGCCAACCCGGCCGACGTATCGGTGCCTTCATCATCTTTCTTCCGCCGCCGTTGCGGCACCCTCATGCTTTTCCATCCGCTTCATTGGCTCAAAATCCCTCTATCTCTTGCCATCGCTGGGGTCTATATCAAAGGGTCTTCCAACTAAGCCTTCTGACGATCCGACGGTCTTGACACTTAGAAAATTTTTCTTGAAAATTCCTTCCAACCGTCCCTCATCGGGTGGACTTCCACCTAGGCTATCCAAGGCATCAGAGGAGATTTCGGCTAACTCCTCCGACATATTGGGTGGGCTTCAACCTAAGCCGTCAAATGATTTCACACTTAGGAAAATTTCTGAAATTTTTCTGTCATCTTCTCTAATTTCTCATTTGTCTTCTGTCGGGGAGAGGGAAACCTTCCTCTATCACTCCATCTTCACGGCCCATTGAGGCCCATGCTGCAACATGAGCTCCGATACCAATCTATAACGTCCCCGACCCTCCGACCGGTGAAGAGGACGCTACTAACACCAAACAAACGGGCAAACAGCCCCCATGAACATGAACAGGGATAAATGCTAATATTAAAAACTTGACATAATGCATACTAAGATGCATAAAACATACAAGGATACATAGTTACTCAAAATTCAGCGGAAGCAACACACACATTCCAGCATTTAACATGTTCATCATAATTCATGGAACAGTAGATATAATTGCAGAGATGAAACAGTCAGAAGTACTTATCTTTTAATGAAGAACTCGCCCCGCAACCAGCTACGTCGATGCAACGTTCCACCCAACCATATTCTAGTGTGCTCACCAATCTCTCAGTAACACTACCACCCCCGAGCTGGTCATGATTCCTCAAGGAATAAGGGTCAATGCATGATTACACATAGCCAAGGTTTTCCAATCAGCCAAACCCACACAGTAGGGTTTTACCAGGTCGTCAAGGAGCTAGGAAAGGATAAATTCTAAGCTGGTGGTCTCAAACACCAGTCTTCTCAAGCATACCCAGCCTCTAATCCCACTCTCAACAGTCCAAATACCAACCACTACCTACCGCAGTAAAACAACCCATTCACAGCTCTGTGAAGAAGGCCAAGAAAACTAGGTGATGATCCCAACCAAAAGGTGAAACATAGCTCAAGCCCACAAGACAACTCAGAGTTGTTCTTGGCCCTAGCGTGGCCAACACAACTCAGCAGCAACCCAAAACCAAGGTACATCAGTAGCCCAAACTCACAATGAAAACTATGGCAACTTTACACAGTCCCAAAACAGGGGAGAAGTCCGATTCTCGATCTTTGGCAAAAGAAGGACATAAACGCAGACCACCATCTGATGAGGAAACGACGAGAACCTTACACAGTCCATAGTTGGGACAAAAGCAGAACTCCCAGCATAGACATGGGAAAACTCAGCCAACAAATGTGGAAATCAGTTGTCATCCAACATCCAAGAGCCCACAGCACACAATTCCTCAATGTAATCACTGAAGAAGGTTACACAAACAAGGATGGGGAAAGAACAAACTCTCAACCTGTGCATAAGGGAAAAGACACAACCTGGGAAAAACATGGAAGAAAACACAGCGGTCTACAGCTCACGATCCACCACGAAGGATGGAAAAACAATACACAGCTCAATAATGCCAAATGAAAACCGGTTCTCTACGTGAATGGATGGAACACCACCACAGACCGACAAATAGTGTGAGAGAGGGAAAACAAACCCCCAAACCAGAAATCACACCGCTCCTTAACTCAGCTTTGCGTGAGGAAGATTAACCGGCTTCCTTTTGTGCATCCCTACATGAGAGTGAACAACTCCCTATGTGTGAGGATGAGCCCATAATGGAGAGAATGGCCTTGTGGAGAGAATGGTGGTGGTTTGATTGCCAACGTGAGGTCAACCTGCTGGTAGAGTGTGCGTGTGGGCAAGGACTGACAGTCCTGCCACACTCCACTCCCAGCCATAACTGCCTCAACTACTCAACAAAACATTAAAGTGGGATTTGGATAAGACAAGGAAAGATGGGAAAATCAAACAGGGTGGTAACACATGGATTCCCCCCCCCATAGTCCAAGGTTTGACATCCCCCACCCTTATCCTTTGGAATCATGCCCTTTTCATTTTAATGTTGTACCGTCGTAGCTGGTTGTAGGTTTAGTTTAATTGATATGCGTATTTACATGATGCCAAACTATAATGTGCCAGATAGCACGATATACCATCGGCAACTATCCCTATTGCTTAAATGTACATAACCAAATCGATGGTGGGGCTTTTTCCATTACACTAGTACAAGTGATCAATTTTGCCACGGCAAAACGTGGCAATATCCACGGAAAAGCATGGATATTTCCACGTCTAAGTGTTTTTTTTTCGTGGAAACAATACCATCGCAATAGAGACGACCCCTAATTTGTGTTGCAAGAGCGACAATGTTCTATATTTCGTTAGATGTCTAAGCCGTTGCTATATCCACGCCTGGCCGTCTCTGTATCCATGCCTGGTCGTCGCTATATCCACGCTCTGTATAAGGTTTTTTTTTAAATGCAAACCCAGGAATAAGATGTCGCTATAGCCATGCCTTGTCATCTCTGTATCCACGCCTTTTCGTCGCTGTATCCACGCTTTGTAAAAGTTTTTTTTTTAAATGCAAACCCCAGGAATAGCGATGGGGATGCTATACCTGCGACGGGCAGACTAGGCAAAGTTCCACGTCATGCCGTTGCTATAGCGACGCTCTGTATAGGTTTTTTTTTTTAAATATATAGCGACACCTTGTTAGAATTTTGGCCCGTCTTGCTGCTGCTACAGCCCTACCATTCTACTTGAACTAGCCCTAAAGACTAACCCCTCACCATTTCCTACCCTACCATTTATCTCCTAGGCTAGAACCCTCTCATCCTAGCCTAAAAACTACCCAATGCTAGCACTCTAACACTTACCCCTATCAGAAACAAGGGCTTTGGCCCTCTTTTTTTCAGACTGTCATGCCATTCAAGGAATCTTTAAACTACTTGTACCTTGGCTCACCCTAAGCCTAAACCATTTCCTAAATTCCTTACTAACCTAAAGTTTCTAATGCCTCTCAACCTAGCCCTCCATCCATCATACCTTAGGTACTTTGGCTTCTCACATTATAGTCTGAATTACCATTTAAAGGAAGCTCTAAACTACCTCTTCTATAGCCTGTCCTAACTTTTAGAAGAAAAGCAATATCATCATTGTATAAGAGGAGAGTGATAATGAGTCAGACCATATTATTGCTAATGCACCCCTCCTCTTATCTTCTAAAAATTGCTCATTTTCATCCATATAAATGCCAAAAAAAATAGGAGAAAGAGAATAACCATACTTAACACCCTTGAAATAGCCGGACTCATTAGATTACTGCACGAAAACACTGACCAATATTCTTGTACAACTCCCCTTAGACAAATCATCAAGAAGATTGAATTTGAGTCTTTCCCCAATTATTTCAACATTTTACACTCCAATCATAACCAGAGAGATTCACCTCAATACACACCAAGACAGTCATTTTAAAGGCACAGCAGAGAGATTCACCTCAATACACACCAAGACAATCATTTAAAGGCACAGCAGAACACGGGAACTAAGATGGAGAGTATTCCCGTATGTGTATAGATAGAAAGATACATGGATGGACGGGTATAAATGTTATGTATGTATAAGCTACAGTAAAACATAAGCATCCAACCAAATATGACTACTTGAAGAAAGTTAATACATTCATGAAAAGAAATTTGCAACTATAGATGAAGGAGGAAACACTGGGCACTACATATGCATTGAAGACACAAAGATCATCTCAAAGATAGACCACTATGGAGAAAGGAAGATATGGGAGGCTATAGAGACTGAACTGAATCATAATAATATTGACAGAGATGAGGGATGGAAAACTAGAGAAGCTTGAAAGCTTATAAAAACATGAAATATAATAAATGATAATTGACTCCAACAATGAGCATTAAGGTCAGCCTATAGGGTTTGATTATTACATGTTGGATTTATTATTAATATGAGGACTAAACAACATTATATTCTGAGCCTATTTGACTCCTAAAGATGGTCCCGGCTTTGGGATTGAAACATCAAGAATTTTCTTAACATCTTAAAGCAGTTTTCCTTCTTTCTTTCCAAATATTGGCTGCATATAATGAACAACCTGAAGGAAACGTCTTGTTGAACTATCATATTATGTGGACAAAAGAGCACATAGCAAATTAGATGGTGCAGTTACCTTAAAATCACTGTTGACCAATATCTCTTGTATCTTGGATACAAGCTCATATGATATTATGTTGAAAACACCATCAAGCTGAATAGTCTGTTTACCAGATGTCTGTACAATATTGAAGTTCCCAATTTTTGATCCTGACCACTGTGAAATTACAACCTGGACATCAATGTTCCCTGTTAGATCAAGATAATATAACACGAAATCCAGAGAAAATGCTAAAAGACACGCAGAAAAATAATGAGTGGTTCAAATCTTCAATGATCACATGTTCTAAACATTAAAACTGATTATGAACAAAAATACAGACACATTTGAACAATCGCACCAATTTTTTGTGTTATATCAATAAAATATTAAAAAATTATAATGAGATTCCTAATGATCTCAAACATGGAAATAAATGCTAGCCCAAACTCAATTTGTCTATTCTGAAATGAAAGTTGATCCAGAAATAATTTAATAAACCTTCATCTTTTTGGATCTAACTCTTAGTACACCACGTTACATATAGAAGCATGCTTTAACCTTCATTTTCACAAATCATGCTTTAACTTGTTACATGAACTTGTTATGAGGCGTGCCTTATCCATCGAACTTGAAGAACACCTAGTAAATCAAGTTCTGAACGCAAAGAATATTTTTTCTACCCTCAGCAATGTAAGTTGTCCTCCAGTGGAACTTAACAGCACACAATTGGTTTGCTGGTCTTTGCTAATTTCAAGACTGATGTTGATTCTTCGGCACATGATTCTCCACTCTACAACCTTCCCATCCTGGTTGATGTTCAATATAAGAAATAAGTTAATACAGATTACACAAGGAGGAACTTTTCAGCTTCCCATAGGAACAGGCTATTTAGAATCATGGGTATATCATGTGGTACAAAGTGTTATAAATGTGAATGAGGGAGTCACAGAAGAGCATGGAATGGCTGATCTCTTTTAGCAACTGATTGACGTTAGTGGGGTTCATAACTGGGGTATTGTAGAACACAAAGTTCTTCAAGAGAGGACACATTTTGGATAGAGCAGACATCTCAAGATACTTCATTACTCACATGTTACTTTTCAGGTGTTTATCCCTCCCTTGAACATATGTACATAGATAGATAGAAAAACCACCACAGAGGCGAGTGAAAATATAACATATTATCATTGACAGATTTTATATTGTTTTGATTACAGGCTCCAGTGCTGAGTAAATATCCATCTCAACTCTCATTAATAGCAATCATGTTATTCCAAGGAACAGTGCTGTCATTTTTTGTGGCTTTAATCTTTGAGCCAAAGGCCTCTGCTTGGAGGTTAAAGTGGGACATTGGGCTTCTCAGCATTCTCTTCTCTGTGAGAGTCTAGTCATTGTAATTATTGCTTAAACATATTTTCCAGTTCCATTTGTTGAAAGCCTGATAAATGCCAAGTTTTAAATCGTGTTCACTCTGGTACAGGGATTATGTACCAGTTTTGGATACTTTGTATAGATCTACTGTATCTGTATAAAGGGACCAATCTTTGTTGCATTGTTTCACCCCACAACAACAATAATGATTGCAATCTTGGAACATGCCATCCTTCACATAAAATTTTATCTCGGAAGGTCAGCAGGCATATCTTTCCCTTTTATATTTATCATTTGAAGTTGGATGTCGTTTGACAGTTTGTTAACAGCTTTGCTTCATCTGCAGTTTATTGGGATCAATTTTTATCATCACAGGTCTTTTACCGTACTGTGGGGCAAAGCAAAAGAAAACAACCTAGACAGAGATGGATCCATCAACAGGAGCAATATTAAGCAATCCTTATTACAAGATGAAACCTCTCATAGACCCCAGGGTGTCTAATCTGGGAGCAAATTTCCCTTCACAAGATGGAATCAACTCTTTCCATACAGAAAGTCATGGTTTTGATGGATATAATTCATGTTGAGTAACTCAAAATTAGACAGAAACCCTCTGGAAGCATTGTTCCAACGGAGACACAACTTGGATTTTGATGCAAAGTCTCCTTCTTCCTGTACTTTGTGTAAACGATTTAACTCTGTGTTCTAATTTCTAACTAGACTAGGCTTCAATCATGAATGGATATCTAAATGCATATCATTAGTAGTTTTATTGCTTCATCCAGAACTGAATATTCATGGCTATACTGGAAACCACAAGATTAAATACTTCATCTCTACACTATTAACCAACAAACCTCCAACGATTTGGTAAAAATAATGGCAAGAATAGATCCGTGTTAACAATGATTAAGGCATTCAACTTACAGATCGCATAGTTTATCCTCCACAAGGGTTGCTGAACGATTTAATTTGCAGATGAAATCGAAATGCTCAGACGGATTCAATGCCAAGGTTCCCCAATGCATGTCGACTCCACACGTTCTCTCAATTGCTCAACACCAGGTTAGATTGAGACATTTTCCACGCATTTCACTAGCATCAACACATGTCAAGCAGTCATTTCTTCAATGTTGAGTTTGTTCAAAATGCAACCAGTCAGGGTAATGAACATGTCAAGTCAATATTCAAGAGAAAATTAACTAGAAACAGAGCAATACAATTTGTGAATGCAGGTTTTCACAGTGGTTCTTCATTGAGATGTTTGTTTCTGAATTTCTCTGTGTTGTGGATTAGCATACCAAATTTGTGAATGCAAGTTTTCAAAATGGTTCAATATTGAGATGTTTGTTTTTGTATTTCATTGTATTGTGGTTAGCCCAAAACCCTAAATGACCTCAATCTCCAAAAAAGAAAAATATGCAAATAGTAATCTAAGAGCTATTTCTGGCTTTGTAGCCAGTCTTTTCCTGCCTGGAAAATGGTGGTTCTGGAAAAATTCACAATACACATGATTCTTATAAGCTCAACCATTTATTTTTTATTTGGAGATGTTATTAATATTGGAAACAAGTTCGATTTCCAGATCAAATGGGTTAAATACATTCCATTGCACTTTCTCTTATGAAGCAATTTGAACAAAGCCCCTATCATCTATGTGGTAAATGATATGTCCTTGGGTTTCTTATGACTTCTGAGAAGTGCTCTGTCATCTAGTTTTGTTTTGAAAACAGTTCCTCAAGGAAATCTAATCAATTCTGATGGAATCCTATTTGTAAGTTCTGAAAAGAATTAATGAGCTTTTCTCAAATTAACCCATGCCTGTTTGATTAACTAGAGGACAGTTGTTACAGCCAAAGGAAAACATGCAAGTGTGGTTATGTACTAAGAAAAATAATTTTTAATAAATCCCAAAGGCCACCATGAACTTCCCTTGGATATTACCCTAAAAGCATGCTTGAAAATGATGTATAGTAGCTAATTCAACTTCCAACGACCCTAAAATGAAAAAAAGTTCATTTACTAACTGTTACACTATGTTATCTATCATCAAGACAAATGGCTTTTCATTCTTCAAATGCATTTGAAAAAATCAAAATGGCAGAGAATTTTTTTCTACCCTCAGCAATATAACATGCCACCCCTAGTTTTCTCTTGCTCCTTAGTCATAGCTAGGTTTCTATAACAGCTAGCATGATTGATGTCCTCAATGGGAATCATACATAGCTATATATTACCATTTAACCTTCTTACACTTTCCACTAAAGTATTGTATAAGCCCTCTTCAACCTTAAGAGGCGTAAACTTCTTCCCAGAATTGTAGAAACATCCGCATGCTTGAGATGTGTGATCAAATCATCAAATTGAAGGACCTTTGGGCAGGTCACTCTCTTGTTCTGCCAAATGCATGTAAATTAAGGCCGATGATGTAAAATTGGGCTTGTATACCACATTTTATCTAAATTTGGGATATATATAGTGAGATTTTATAGACCACTTACCTAGCTTAATGTCTCTGACAAGGTGCTAGCTAAAGTCCCAGCTGACAATATTAAACCATGGCTTTGAATATAGTCCGACAAGAGCAAACTGAGGCTCCTATTGTTAGACCAGAAGACTTTGATTTCCTTGAGGCTGAGGTAGCCCAAGCCTCAGGAACATCAAA
>LPNX010382527.1:30231-51710 GCA_001517045.1 Pseudotsuga menziesii
GGTGCCGTCGCTATAGAGACGTTCAGGCGTGGATATAGCGACGTCCAAGAGTTTAGGCGTGGATACAGTGACGTCTAAGATTCCAGGCGTGGATACAGCGACGGCTAGGCATGGATATAGCGACGCCTCATTCCTGTTACATCGGATTTTACACCAAAAAGTAAGAAACGTGGAAAACCTCCGTGGAAAAATCCACGCTTTTGTACTAGTGTTAGCTCATCGCCATGATTAATTACATTAAATACATCATGCAAACGGGGTCAAAACCGGGGTGTTACATCAGCAGTTTGTATGAGTCGGGTAGCTGGGATGTCTATCTTTTTCCTTAATAGTTGAATTGTACCTTCCTTGTCCTTTAGTATCTTTTGTGTGGAAACACCTTTGTCTCGTGGGCTGTCTACTACTGATATATCCACCTGGAGCTTCTTGATCTGGGCTTGGGGAGCCCTATTCTCCACTTTCTTCTTTCGGAGCAGTTCTTCAATTCTTTTCCTACCAATTGTTAATTTGGATATCTGCAATGTAGCCTGGAGCATATCAGTGTAAAGGATGTCACTTATCCCTTGGTGTAAGTGAATCATGTCATTTTTAGGAAACTTCTTTGGATCTACCTTCAGCTCGGCTACTTTGTCTCATGTAATCACAGCCAAATTTAATGTGCCCTTGGCTTGGTCTCTGACAGTCGCTAAGGAGGTACTCTGGCCCAGTATATTTTATACTTCATCACACACCTTTAATCTTTCCTCAAAATCCTTTTCACCATATTCTCTATTTCTTTCCAGCAACTCATCTTTAGAATTGTATTTATCTACTGCCTCGTTAGGGACATTGCCAAATTTATATTCCTGGATTTCAAAAGTCAGACCTTTGACTTTCACAATTTTCTTCCTTCCTTTAGCCTTGGCACTCTCCATGAGTTTACCTGGTTCTTTAGTTTTTTGCTTCTTGGGTGTTCTTGTTGTGTCCCCTTCATCCACATCCATGGCTTCTGGGAATTCTTTCTTCTTTCCCTTTTTAGACATGCTTGCCAAAGGGGTGATCTATGTGGCCACAGCCACCATACTGGAGAGGTCTTTTTTGGGGGAGTTACCTACTGATGCAAAGGAGGTCAAATTCTCTGGAATATCTTCATCAAAGTTATCCTCTCCAGGATATTTCATCCAATTTTCCTTCTCCACCAATCCTGCCACTTCAGCATGTTCAAAAGGATTGTTTCTATTGGCTTACCTCCTATTTGAGATGATGTGGTGAGCGTCATAGTTAATCACGGCCTCCATTGCAAACCCTTTCTCCCTAAGGAAATTTTCAATCATGGGCAGAGCTGATTTGTTTTTAATGGTAAAGGGACCAACTGCCCATGGAAACTTAATATCCATGAGATTTCTGAAAATTATGAAATGTTCATCTTTGGTTGTGAGCATTTGCTTGATCAACTCCAGTGCAAACATTCCAATGTCAGAAACGCCGGTAGGACATACGGTTGGTGAGTAAACCCATAGACCCTAATCACAGTATTGTCCACTAAGAGGAACCAGTCCCCTACTCCCCTTTCAGGAGACAACTGCAACAACTTTTTCATCTTTGGTAAGACCCTAGGTAGCCTCTTTTGGAAAAGGACTTCATACACTGGGGCCATAAGGAAATTCATGAAATTTCAATAATCTTTCATTAGAGGAAATTTGGGGTCTAAAATGGGCCTTATAAGAAAATGGGCCAACAATAAGTTCTTGTGAGTAGAAATTCAAGAACCAATAGAATTCCAATAAAATGAGTCAACCATAATGGTTGAATTGACATATTTGTCATAAAAAAAACTACTTTTTTGTTCGTATTTTCGACATATCTCCCTGTGTTTTTACTCAAATTTCGATCGGGAGAGCTCGTTGGATGCGGAATTTGATTCTGCATCCAACGAGTACCCACACTACATACTTTTGACGGACCCTGCTACCCCAAAAAAAATACCTGAAAAACATGATGATGATTTCATCATCACGTTTTTTCAGGTATTTCTTGTTTTTGGGGTAGCGGGGTCCGTCAAAAGTATGCATTGTGGCTAATCGTTGGTCATCATCACGTTTTTTAAGGTATTTCTTGTTTTTGTGGTAGCTGGGTCCATCAAAAGTATGCAGTATGGGTACTCGTTGGATGCAGAATTTGATTCCACGTCCAGCGAACTCTCCTGATCGAAATTTGAGTAAAAAAACAGGGAGATATGTCGAAAATACGAACACAAAAAGTAGTTTTTTTCTTTTTGTCTCCAAAATTAATAAATATTATTTAATTATTTTAACTATTCTTTTATTATTTTAACTATTATTTCATTATTTTCCTTAGGAGGCCCATTTTAAACGTCAAAATTCCTCTAATGACACATGTCCTCTGTTATAACCATCTTCGGGAGTTGAAGGTTGTTTTCATTGAAGCTCAAAAACATATTCAGAAGGAAGGACTGCAACCTGAAGGTTCTCGACTGACGGAAATTACTCAACTGAGAATGGATGTTTTTTGGCTAATAATTCATCAGTAGACAGGAAGACGGTGAAGACTGACTCATCGTTTCTGACACTATTTGACCTGAGCTGAGGGTGAATATCAGACTCAATAAAGTTTCAGTGACAAACTGGTTCAAGTCCGTACCTAATAACTGGCGTGCTAGGGTTATCAAAGACTGTGTCTCTTTGTTAAATAGGTCGAAATAAATGGGGAACAGAGGATTCAGTAACTGGATTTTTGGCTTCAAACGGGTTTTGAGAAAAGCTTCATTTTGCTCAAATGAAGACCCTTGAAAAAAACAGAGTATATCGCTTTCATTGTACTCACTATACATATAGGTAAACTCAGGAGGGATCATCAAAGTGTTTCAAATGGTGAGAGAATTTATGGGACACAACATCCTAGACCTAGACACATCCATTATTACACCCTCTGAAGGAGAATAGTTATCTACGTACCAGTCTATGAATTTCGGGAAACTAGGGGTTTACTCAATAGAGAAGTAAAATAAAAAAGAACTAAACACCTAGTGGGTGTCAATTCCCTTCAACTGAAGAGTTTTTAGTTTACTCTTAGAAGCTTATATACTATCATGTAATATGATAGTGTCAAAAACCTCAGATTCTTTATCTTCTAGGGCTTCTTCAGCACCATAAAATTTGAGACCTTGAGCCTCTAAATCTTCTGTTTCGGCCATGAGAAACTAGATTAGTAGAGAAAAGGATGTACTAGGTTGGTTGACAGTTTGATTCAGAAGTTTGTCCAAGGTGGCACATTCTGTACATTCTGAACCCTTACTTTCTGATGCTCCAGAAGAATAACTGGTTTAAATCGACGTGCCAAATTTTATGCTATCTTATTTCCCTCTCTGAACATGCATCTTTCACGTTGGATATAATATTAGTCATAGATATTGGACCTAATAGTTTGAGCGGTGTGATCTTGGCCACTGGTACTTGTACTATCATATTTCCTCCCCACAGTCCTTTGCACACTTCTGACTCATGGGATTTAACCTCCTCTATCGATCTTAAACCCTTTTTCCATCCTGCCATCCAAAGTGGAGAAATTTACCAAATTCCACCACTTGCAACCGAGATTTGTCCCGCAAAAGTGTAGCTAGCAGAACAACTTCTCACCATAGATTTGTATCCGTTCTGATCTCTACCACCAGATAGATATTCTCTTTAACATATTTCACAAGTTTTGAAATGCTATCTCCAACTAGCATATTAGATCGGCGAAATTTATTTCCACCACTGATCTAAACCTTTCGCGATCTCGGTCATCGAAAGCTACCAGCATTTAATTCATTTCTCCAATTTGAAATGCACTACTTTTTGGTACACTTAAAACTCACGGAATGGCTTTTCATCATTGATTTGATTCAACTCTTTGTCGCGACCATTGAAAAGTGCTTCACCCTCTATCAGCCTCCTGATTGGAATTTCCTCTTTCCTCTCGCATGACCAACACAAGGGGTTTATTTGTGACTCTGGACCTTGAGCTTTCCTTCACTCAATGAGTCAAGGCTTGTGCAGGTCATTATGTTTCTTATCAACTCTTGGATTTATTTCTTTAGAGCCTCTCCTTTCTTTCAGAAACCCATTACAGCTCCCAGGGTTCCTTGTCATGAAAATTTTGTAGGATTCATTTCTTCCCTTATGGGTCCAAAACCCCTCCATATATTTAGCACAAATCAGGTGCTAACACAGTCATAAATAGCCACAAAACATCTTCCAATATTCCACCGCCTTCAGTACCTACAGTCTTCCCGTCCTGTCATTTTCCATCCTTTACTCTTCTGCCTTCCTGTAGGTTCACTCTTCCTCTATCGCACTATTCCTTGTCGTAGCTTTCTCTCTTCTACGCTTCCTTTCCTTCCTTTACCTTCTTTTTTTTGTTGCACACCTATTTTTCCTTCCTACACTTATGCTTCTATTTCTTCCTTGTTCTCTTTCTTGTCCCAACAGGGCCCCAACACTCACATGTGGCTCGTCCTGAGCGACTAAGAAAATCTATGGTTCTAATGCTCGTTGCGCCACGGTACCAACCTTGTCCTGAAATTCTTTGAGAATTCCTTGTACCTGGACAACCTCTTCTTGTACCTCCTCTACTTGCTTCTCCAATTACTAGACACGGTCAGAACTGATATGTTCTGATGGTACATCTTTCAGTAGCTGAATTATATGTTGGAGCTTCTGCTATACAAGATGAAGGATCCCTCTTACTCGTTTTTCCTATGTCTGTTGTGTTGTAACTTCTTCATTTCTACGTTGTTCCTACTCACGAATAGTTTTTTCTCATTGTTGTAGATGCTTCTGAGCTCAGCAATTCAGTTATCTTTGATATTGTTTTATCATCCCAATAATATCCTATATTGGCAAACTTCAGGTTTTTTGGCGAACCAATGTTGACCTTCTTAACTTTGAGCGGCTTGAGAAATTGTTCACTAGAAATACCACTTCCTGCGACCTCGTGCATACCTTCCAATTCTGGTATGTTAAGGTTGGTAGGATCATCATCTGGTTCTCCAACTATATTGTAACAAGCCATCCATTGCTGGATGGTCACACTGCACTAGTGGGAATTTGCCACTTCGACAGGGATTTCGGCAAATATTTTCTCCTTCATCATTTGAAGCGCAACATCGATTGTCAGCTACTCATCAGAAAATGAAAAGGTGTGTGTGAATTGTTTAACCACGTCGTCCCAATCCTAAGTTCCTTGTTGCAACTCCATGGATGTGTGCCATCTCCTAGGTGTCATTTCCAATGTGTGTACAAAATGATGGACCCATTCCTGTCACGGGAAAATGTCGTGCGACACTGATTGAGGTGCTCAATAGGGTTTGATAAACCTATGTACTTTTGACTAAGAACTATGAATTCTTCATTGAATATGACTTCTAGCAATATTCTACATTGTGGACATTTAGATATGGATTGCTTATGTGTACCCCACCATCTAGTGGGGGTAGCTTTCAGCACATAGTCTAATGCGAACAAGCATTGCAGTTCTGTTACCAGTCCTTCAAACTCACTTAAAAATGTCACAAGGTTAGGAAAGCCCTCATATGTGGGTAACTCCCTTGTCTGATTTTCCACCCATTGTGTTATCTCCTAAATAAATTGGGCTTCACTAGGTCAAACTCAGAAAAATGATTTTTTCTGTAGTGATCAAGATTTCAAGACACATTATGAAATATGTTGGTATTTTTAACAAAGTAGGAATGCCTTATGCTCTTTTTTTTCCATAAAAAATCAAAGTTTAGCTTTCGGTGTCTTTGAACTTCTCAACAGTTCACTAGCCACCAAAAATCCCAATTTTCAGTAGCTTAAAATTGGACTCAGGACTACATTAACCGCTGAAAGCTCATTGAAGTCGTTTTTAATGAAATTTTGGAAGGGAAGCTTCCGGTGGCTTAGGAGAACGTATCAACGGTTCATTAGCCACTAAAAATCCCAGCTTTCAGTAGCTTGCAAATTATTTCCAAGATTACCTTAACCGCCAAAAGAGGAAAACGGTCAGCGCATCCATCGAAATCAACCACCATTAGCATGAGGAGCATCATGATCAAGCACTTAACCGTCGAAAAGACTGGGGACTGTAGAAAATCATGAGTTGGAGAATAAGAGGTCATTATTAAACTAAAGTAACAGATAGAGACCAAAACCCTAGCTACCCTCCACCTGGCCTGTGACTATAGTCGAACCACCACAAAACATTAAGTTTCAGTTAAAATGATTGTTGTACTGGCCATCTCATGGTTCTCACCAAATTTTACCGTCATCTTGCTCAAGTACCAATCGACTGATCAGCCCCTCAAAATCAGCACCCTTTCTTAAGTCCATTCCACATTTTCCTCCATGCATCCTCACTAATCCAAGCCCTCCCTGAGTCCAGCACGGTAATCTCCTTCCCAGAGTTTGAATTCTGATTTTTGCAGGTACAAGAGGAGCAATCTAGACATGGAGAAAGGAGGAAGACCTACCCTCATATAGGAATTGGGGGACATTGTCTATCTCGAGTCACACCCAGAGGTGTGCCAATTCTTCAAAGATGCAGGCTGTTACAAGTTCTGTGAGAAAACTCAGGGATCCCACCAGCAAGTGGCAGAATACTTTGCTCTCTCTTTTGATGGCTCAAAGGCATTGATAGGAAAAGAAGAGTTCCTGGTTGATGAGACCCTAATAGCAAAAGTAGCAGAACTCCCAAGGACTAGGGAGAAATGTTTCAAGACCACCATCACGAAGGATGTGGAATTCAGGTCTTACTTGAATCCTGAACATAAGAATGTAGTATGGAAGAAAAGCATCCCTTCAACCTGGCTTGAGGAGAAGTGGCAGCAGTTGTTGAAAGCAATCCTGGTTTATATAACTTGTGAAGGTAGGTATAACAGGGTGATGATATACCACTTTAAATTGATGAACCATTTCACTGGCAGGAGCCCACTGAACCTACCTTTCTACCTACATAAGAGCCTAACAAAGATGGCCCATCAAGTCAAAGCCCAGCCCACCAAAATTGCAATCAGGTTATCCCATCATGGCCTGATAAATCTCATTATCCAAGAAATGTTGCAAAGAAGAAACATAACATGGACATACTTCTTATTTTGGAATGAGTTTGAGTCAGGCTTGCAGTGAGAAGAAAAAGGAAATTCTCCTTCAAAGAAGTCCACCACTCCCAGGAGTGGCAAGAGGAAGAGAAGGGCCATCTCACCAGTGGCAGTGGATCATCCCTCTCCAACTCCCAAGACCAACAGAGCCAAGAGAAATCTGGATTTCAGTGGAAAGGGGGAGGATGCTCCAGCACAAGGTAAAAATATACTTAACCTACCTTACTCAAACTCTGAAGAAGAAGAAGGGCCGGAAGTTGACCTAACAAAGCAGGTTGCATCAGAACATGAGGATTTTCCCTCACCTACACCAAGGGAGGGTCAACATGAACCAATAGTAGAGACTTCCTCTAGCAAACCTAAGTCCCAGAGAATCAACTAGCTATTAGGGAAAATATATGAACTAGAGGTATTAGAGAGAGAGATCAAAAGAAATAATGCAAGGTTAACCAAGAAAAATACTGAATTGCATAATTCTCTTCTAGAAATGAGAGGGATGTATATCCTGCAGCAAAAAAAGAATCTGATATTAATGAAGGACAACTCTAAGCTCTACAGGATGATCATACTGTCGAGGTTGCAGAAGAAAAACTCAAACCCTAGCTCTCAAGCTCACCTTACACTGGAAACCCTAGCATAGGTAGCAAGAAGCCTTCAGGATCTAGAGGTAGCCCACGATGCTGCTATTATTCCAAACCCTATACAGGATTGAAGAAATACCAGAAGGACAGAATTAAAAGTTGCAAAAGGGTGATTAAAAGACTAATTAAAATTTTGTAAAAACAGAGCTTTCGGTGGCTTAGGCAAACGCAACAGTTGTTCATTATCCACCGAAAGTAGAGCTTTCGGCAGCTTACAGACCCGGAATTTTGTCTTCTTAACCACCGAAAGCACAGAAATAGTGCAGAAATACATGCTTCCACACCTAACCAATTTTGATGTATCCAGACACCTCAGGGATGGGTTATGAAGTTGAATATTAATTAAAGGCACTAGCAAATTGGGTTTGTGCTAGTTTTGAAGGTGCTAGTGACGTGAAAAGGGTCACAAACCCTACCTACTTTTGACAAACCGTGACTTATCTATCAAATAACAGGGCCTAGTTCTACTTCAGTGATCACTGCAGTTGTTAAAGAGTTCAAGGAGTGAACGAGTATTAGAGTTAAATAGACTAGCACTTAAATTAGGGTTTTTGACCTAAATTTTTCAAAAATAGTTATGTTATCTATTTTTAGTAAATTGGATCCAACTTTTTCAGGATCTGAAATAAATTTTGTAAAGGTTATTAAGCCTAAGACTAATGTTGAAGTAAGGGTTTGACTTCAAAGACTTTTATACCCTTGGGTTCATCACATTTTTTCAAGTATTTCTTGTTTTTTGGGTAGCAGGGTCTGTCAAAAGTATGACATGTGGGTACTCGTTGTATGCAGAATTTAATTCCACATCCAACGAGCTCTCTCGATCAAAAATTGAGTAAAAAAACAGGGATATTTGTTGAAAATACAAACAAAAAAAGTAGTTTTTTTATGATACCTATCCCCAAATTTATATTAAAAAATTGTTTAAGACCTATACGGTATTTCAAATTTAAAGCAATTTCATTGGCTAACACATGATGACATGGAATTTGAATTAGGGTTAAAAGGCCCATGTTGAGTTGAAATTTCCTCTAATGATTTATTCACCTTATTATCAATCCTATGAACATTGCTAGTTAGAAGCCTTATCTTTTGATTGAGTTTCATTCATGTCTTGATTGAGTGAGTTCTTATAGGTCATCTGACTTGATCCATTTAGTAAACCATTGAAGAAACATTGAAGTTACTAGGCATCCTCGAGCTACAACCTAGAAGATTTTGCTGGAGAGCTAATAAATTGGTGCCATTGCCGGGGAGAGGATATTGAAGCTCAGCTTCCCTGGGGGACGACATAGATCCTACTTTGATTATAGACAAATTATGGACATTATTTTGGTTGTAATCATCTATCTGGTGACTCTATTGGAATAAGGTGGCTTCAAGAAGACCAAGTACCAGAGAAAACCCTCAAGGGCCACCAATAACACCTATTTCAGATCCAGAAGATATTTTAAGAAGAGCAATGGCTTCACTAAGACAGACCTCTAGAGATACAAGGGGAGCTACATCAAAAACATTTAGGGTTGAGGAATATTCAAGCACTGCTTCTTGTGTAGATCCCATCCCTGGCGACTCCACTGAGATAAATCCACCCCGAATACTCTCTCAAATACCACCCACACCAGCAGTATGTCCTTCTGCCCTTTCCATACCCACATTCAATATGGCTTCCCCTATGACCAAAATGGAAAGAATCCTTGTTTCCAGATATGCCCCTCTAAAGTTGCCTAACCCCCTCTCTGCTATGCCTACTGGAGATTATCTCAAATACATGCCTAATTTTACTGGAGAGGGATATTTCATAGCTAAAGAACACTTAGAGGCATTCTACAGTTATGTTGAGAATATAAACATTGAACAAGAGGATGTGTGGACTAGGGTGTTTGCGCAAAGTCTAGATGGTCAGGCTAGGAAATGGTTCAAAGAGTTGCCTACTAGATCAATTGCAGGCATTGAATCCCTAGATGACATATTTTTGAAGCATTGGGGAGAAAGAAGAGACCACCTTTACTATATCACTGAATTTAGCAATCTAAGGAGAGAGAATGGTGAGTCTGTTTCCAACTTCACCAAAATATTTAACAAGATGTTCAGCAAGATCCCTGCTGAGATCAAGCCAATTGACACTTCAGCCAAAATCACCTATGCCAATGCCTTTGATTCTGAGTTCTTTCTTCTTCTCAGAGAAAGAAGATCAGCTTCTCTGTCACTCATGCAAGATGCTACCCTTGAATTTGAGTCCAATATCGTTGCATCTCAGAAGGTTAAGGGAAAATTTGACAGGAAGAAGCAACCCTCGGATCCTCTAGGGGCTTCTTCATTAGAGAATAAAATGGAGAAAATGGCCAAAATGTTGGACAGTCTAATAGCTAAAATGTCTATACCTAAATACCTAGGGCAAATACCTTTGAGAGGTAAAGAGCCAAATGATTTTGCTCCCATAAACCCTAATTTTATACCTTACATAATAAACAACCCACCAGGTTAGATCCTTCAAAGGGATAGGAATAAAGCTGAGGATCAAATAATCAGAGCTCCTTTTTAGAATGATGTGCTAGAAGAAGAACAAGAGTTTGCTCGGGAAGAAGGGGAGATAGAAAACAATATCAACTGTATGGAAGATGAAGTAAATATCTCTTTCCTGACACAAGCAGACTACAAGGAATCCCTCGTGAATGAGCAGATCATGGAAGAATCTTTTTATTAGGAAGATGATCAAGAGGGTTATAATTTGAGATCCGAAATTGTTGCTCTTGTGAAGAAGATTCCTGCCCCTACAAAGTATCCTACTCCTCCTGCTAAAAAGATTGTTGTTCCTGCAAATAATATGGCTGCTCCTCCAAAATAGCAGAAAGGCCATTACAGCCATCAGCCCATGATCCTATTCAACTCAAAGCCACACCACAATAGGTAATAACTTCTGATAAATTATCCTATTCTTTCAATCTTGAGTCAGAAATTCAGAAGTTAAAAATCCCTTTTCCCTTAATAGAGCTGATGAGGAATGATTTCTTCAAGTCATCCATACAGAAATCTCTTCATCCAAGGACACCCATAGATGTTGACTTTGTGAAATTGCAAGATGATAAGCCCACAGTAATCCTAGGTCCTATGATTGAAGAGCTGGATGAGTCTTTCCCACCTTTCTACATATCTTTGAACATCCATGATAAAATCCTTCACAACAGTTTGCTTAACTCAGGACCATCCCATAACCTAATGCCAAAAGCAATGATGGATGAGCTTGGCCTCAACATTACAAAAACCTACCATGATCTATTCTCTTTTGGCTGTAGGAAGGTAAAATGCCTGGGCCTCATCAAAGACCATGTCATAAACCTCTCCCAGCTGCCTTCGAAAAGCATAGTGATGGACATAGTAGAAGGGCAAGAAGTTGACCTAACAAAGAAGGTTGCATCAAAACATGAGGATTTTCCCTCACCTACACTAAGGGAGGGTCAAGATGAACCAATGGCAGATACTTCCTCTAGCAAACCTAAGTCCCAAAGAATCAACCAGCTATTAGGGAAAACATATGAACTAGAGGTCTTAGAGAGAGATATCAAAAGAAATAATGCAAGGTTAACCAAGAAAAATACTGAATTGCATAATTCTCTTCTAGAAATGAGAGGGATGCATATCCTACAGCAAAAAAGGAATCTGAGATTAATGAAGGACAACTCTAGGCTCTACAGGATGATCAGACTATCGAGGTTGCAGAATAAAAACTCAAACCCTAGCTCTCAAGCTCACCTTACGCTGGAAACCCTAGTAGAGGCAGCAATAAGCCTTCAGGATCCAGAGGCAGCCCATCATGCTGCTGTTATTCCAAACCCTATATAGGATTGAAGAAATACCAGAAGGACAGAAGTAAAAGCTGTAAAAGGGTGATTAAAAGACTAATTAAAATTTTGCAAAAATAGAGCTTTCGGTGGCTTAGGCGAACGCAGCAGCTGTTCATTATCCACCGAAAGTAGAGCTTTCGGTAGCTTACAGACCCAGAATTTTGTCTTCTTAACCATCGAAAGCATAGAAATAGTGCAGAAAGGCATGCTTCCACACATAACCAATTTTGATTAATCCAGACACCTCAGGGATGAGTTATGAAGTTGAAGATTAATTAAAGGCACCAGCAGATTGGGTATGTGCCAGTTTTGAAGGTGCCAGCAAGGTGAAAAGGGTGACAAACCCTACCTACTTTTGACAACCATGACTTATATGTCAGATAATAGGGCCTAGTTCTACTTTAGTGATCACTACAGTTTTTAAAGAGTTCAAGGAGTGAACGATTATTAGAGTTAAATAAACTAGCACTTAAATTAGGGTTTTTTACCTAAATTTTTCAAAAACAGTTATGTTATCTATTTTTAGCAAATCAGATCCAACTTTTAATGATCTGAAATAAATTTTGTAAAGGCTATAAATCCTAAGACTAATGTTGAATCAAGGGTTCTATTTCGAATACTTTTACACCCTTATTTTTATCAAGATTCTCATGTTATTCATCATTTAATATAAGCTCTTTTTCCATTATATGTCCAGGTTCCATCTCTTTTATGTTCTATACTTGTGCTTGGATGTCTGATTCAGGTTTATTCTTTTTATCTAATACCAGATAGCTGTCATCCTATCTATGTGTTGATGAGTTGAATTGTAATTATTTTTCCTTGTTATGATTATCCATTCATATGTGATTTCTTTATATATGAATCTATCAGCATAGTGAGTTCTCCATTTATTCACCTTATTATCAACCCTCTAAGCATTGATAGTTAGAATCCTTATCTTTTGATTGAGTTTCATGCATGTCTTGAGTGAGTGAGGTCTTATAGGTCATCTGACTTGATCCATTTAGTAAGCCATTGAAGAAACATTGAAGTTACCAGGAATCCTCGAGCCAGAACCTAGAGGAGTTTCCTGGAGAGCTAACACGTCGCATAGACCTAGTAATCCTAGCACATCTCCTCATAGATACTTCATGCAGACTGTTTTTCCAATTCTCCAATGCCTCTCCTGAATCTGACGTGCATGAGATAGTACTCCTCCAACTTAGGTTCCCATCCACTATAGGATTGATGTAATCCTATTTTAACCCAATGACATTATAGATCTGGTCCAAATAGTCACCTTGTCCTTCACTGTAGACTGGTTCGACATATATTTGTCCCTCTAGTGGATCAATGGGAGACACTACCCTCATCTCATCGTCCTCAAATGAGAGGATTATTTTCTTGAAGTTTATGATGGTCTGATTGTCTATTTCCCATGTTGATAAATTCAAAATATGCAAATGTGCACAGCCCCTCAATGTCGACAAGAACTTGACTTAACCTACCAATTGGTAGGACCTTCGCCTGATTCACAAGCCTCAACTGGACAGGGGACTAGTCCAAGCGCGGATTTCCCATGCTTTCCCAAGTTTGGCGTGTAAAAATATTGACGTCTGACCCCAGATCTAGTATAATATAATCCATGTCTTAGTATCCTATCCATGCAGTCATTCTCAACTCACACCCAATTTTGAATTTCTTTTTGACATGGTTAACTCGTCTTCTAGGTTGCGACTCTAGGGTTTCTTCAATCAACGCTTTTAATTATGAAATAGAACCTTTTATCCTGGATTAGCACTAAGCAACTTGAAAGGAATTTCTTGAGCTTACTAACCTTGTTTGGAGCCTACTTTTGGAATATCTGTTGGAAATGTTCACGCATCTCCTTGACTTCGTATGAAGTCGATGGTTGTTGTGCATTTGCAAACTCCGATCGCACGTCCAAGAATACTTGCTTCTTATTTTGAACATCAAACGGTACCTCATTATGCACCATGGGTTGCACCTCTAGTAGTTCCTATGGTATATTTTGATAGAATCCAGTCGCAACACCTCCTCGTGTTACGAAAGCAACACTTGGTTCTCTCAGCTCAGCAACAATCATTTAAACATTTAATTTAGGATTTGGATTGGGATTCTGCAGGGGGTTAGGACATCTGACAGTCTGATATTTCCACTTGGAAATCAATTGGGTACATTGCTCCACATTATGTTCTTGTGCTTTGCAATATGAACATTGTTTTGCAGGTTCCTAGAAATCTCTAGCATAATGAACTGGCTACCCAAAATTATAGCACACAATTTGACCTCTTCCTCTACCAAATCCTCCTCCTCCACTACCTTTGAAGTTTTCACCCCCCCCTACCCTGAGGGTGTGGTTACTGTGGTGGGTACTGATTCTGCAGGTATTGAGGCTGATACTGATTCTGATACTAATTTTTTGGTAAATGAGTAGGCTGGTAGTGCGCTTGCAATTGTTCAGCCTGAATCTGCCCTTTGTTCTTCATTAAGTAGGTGTCTACTATCTTCTTCTTCAAGAGTTGATATGGTCTACAATCCTTCTCATCATGTCCTACTGACTTACAAAATTTATAGAAAAGGCTAGCTGGGGTACTTACAATCTTCTGTAATTATAGAAAATCCTCATCGCAATGCCCTCTAGTCTAGCATATTCTACACTAGGGAAGTCCTTGGGAATTCAATGGATTAGGTGCACCCGACGAGATATAGTTCATGTACGTTGGCTAGTTATCCTTGTGTTGTCCATATGTTCGGCATCTTGTACACCATAAGTCCTCTTGGGCTTCTTTTCCCTTCTTAATATCCTGAATTTGTACCATCATATTAGCCAACTGCGACTGAATCTACATCATTCATGCACCACCATCTCCGATCGACGAGGATTCCAATTTCATCGCTATTTCTAGCGTTTTCATTTGTGACACAATCTTCTGTTGCATCAAAGGGGCTCAGATGTGTGGTAATAGTGAAGCAATAAAGAACTCTTTATTTTGTACATCTGACATTTGGAAACTAACTTTGGCCATCAGAGTTTTAAACCACTAATCAAAATCCCATACGGATTTCGTCGGTCACTTCTTTATCTTTTTGATCGCGATGATACACTGCGACTCAGATTTAGGTTTTCTGAACTCACAAATCATTGCAAGTCAGATCTCACAAAGGTGCTCTTCATCGGGCATGAGAAATATATGGCACCTTTCAGTCTGTGATTTGACTACATACTGTTTGAGATATGTCTTTTCAGCTCAGGCTCTTTCTTGCTCTCATGCTCTTTGTTTTTACTATGCTAACTACTCTTACTAATCCACACACAACCTCGATCGACTCTTCTACTCTACTATCTGCGCACTCAGTTACAAAAGGACTCAACAACCTTAGACAACACGGGTTTCGTGACTCAACAACCTTCGACAACACTACTATCAGACTTCTCTCTAATTTCTTTAATTATTTTCTAACTTCAGCAACCCTTATACAAAATGGGTTCTTCCTATTTATAGTTTCTACAAGACCCCGCAGGGTCGACTGGGTACAGCTTATTTATTAAATTCATAAATAGCCACCAAAATTTCTTTCAATACATTTATTACAGTCATAAATATCCACAAAAATGTCTTTCAATACATTTATTATAGTCATAAATACACACAAAAACGTCTTTCAATCTTCCACCACCTCTAGTACATACGGTCTTTCTGTCCTGTTGCTTTCCAGCCCTTACTCTTATGCCTACCTGTAGGTTCCCTTTTCCTCCACCGCACTATTCCTTGTCACAACTTTCTCTCTTTTGTGCTTCCTTTCCTTCCTTTACCCTCCTTTTCTACATCGCGCCCTATTTTTCCTTCCTGCGCTTGCGCTTCTATTTATTCCTTGTGCTCTTTCCTAGCGCAACAATACTCATTCCATCACTCATATTTCGACATGGTATGATGTGTGCCATTTTTGAAAAAAAATTGACTACCATAAATATGGATTCATTACCCTATTGCGTCTTTGGAAATACTAAGAGGAAATCCATACTTATGTGCTCCCACTGAACAGTCGGCACTAGTAATGGTGATTAAAATACTGCATTTTGACTTCTTCCCTTAACATGATGGCATACTCTTCACTATTGAACCCACTTCTTCACGTATGTTGGAATTATTGGCCAATAGTATCTTTCCTTGACCAATGCTCTAGTATTGTTGACACCAAAATTCCTTGAAATTCCTCCATTATGTAATCCCCTTATCAAATTTTCTCTCATTGATCCACGAGGAATGCATAAACAATGTCCTTTAAATAAATATCCTTCTTGGATGAAATAATCCAAGTATGGTGTCCTGTCAATGCTCCATGGCTCTATTGATTCCTTCCATGCATCCTTAAAGTATTCATTGATATCATATTCCTCCTTCACCGAATCTAACTCTTTTGTCTAAACAATCGATGTGTTTAGTAACGCCACTCTCTGAATCTATGCATCGACAAACTGGATCGACTTAGCCAACTTTTGATTTATCACAAACATATAAATCTATAGGGATTCTACCCATTTCATGTGCCTTTGATTCATATTGGTATGAGTGTTCAAATACCTCGGAGCCTAGTGGTCAGTATATAACACAAAATCTTTTGGTAGTAGATAGTGCCTCCATTTATTAAATAAATGGAAAACGACATAAAACTCTTGGTCATATACCAACTATTTCTTCTTGAATTCATCTAATTTTTCACTGAAGAACATGATTGGTTGGCCTTCCTGGCTCGTGACTGCTCCAATCACCACTCCAGTTGCATCAAAGTCAACTTAAGATACCTTCTCAAAGTTGAGAAGAGCTAACATAGGTCTCTTTGTCAAATTTTGATTCGATATCTCTAAAGCTCATCAAGTAGCTTCCATCCACTTGAATTCACCTTTCTTCATACACGTTATCGATGTTGCACATATCTCACTAAAATACCTTATGAAGTTCCTATAGACACTACCAAGTCCATGGAAATGTTTTACTTATGTCGCATTAGTCGACTCCAACCACTCGAGTATAAATTTGACCTTGTTTGGGTCCATAGGAAACCCTTGTCGAGAGATTATAAATCCCAAATATGTTAACACTTATTTCATAAAATATCACTTCTTCATATTCACCAACCATTCCTCCTCCTGATGTCGTTGCAACACTCATCGAAGGTGTACCAAGTGTTCTCCCTTTGTTCAACTAAAAATTAGTATATCGTTTGGTGTAGACTATGAAAAATTTTCCCAAGTATGGATTTAGTACATTATTCATCAACCTCATGAACATATTGGGTGCATTTGTTATCCCAAATGCAATAACCAACCATTCATACAACCCTTCCTTCATCTTGAAGGTTGTCTTTCGTTCATTACCTTCTCTAATCTTGATATGATGGTATTCTCTCTTCAAATCAACCTTGGTGAAGTATCTAGCTCCACTCAAATAGTCAATTAGGTCTTCCATCCTTGGTAATGGAAGCATGTACTTGATAGTAATCTTGTTGATGTACCCTGAATCTATGCACATCCTCCACACTCCCTTCTTTAGTGAAAGTATAGTTGGTACTGAACATGGGATCAAACTTTCCATTATTAATCCTCTTTCCAATAGATCCTAGACTTTTTTATTCATCTCAGCATTTTCTGTTGGCGTAATTCTATGGGGTTCCTTATTTGGCATACTCGACCCTAGAGTCAATTCAATTTGATGTGATATACTCCTTGTCATCATTAATCTCATCGGTAGGTGATATTCCAATATGTCTCTGAATTCCTTCAATACTTCTTAGACTTCTATCAAGACATATATCATCTAATTCTCCACATTAAGACCCTTTGGGATGATGGAAAAAACAACATTCTTTCTTCTTCTCTTCCTTCAAGAATTCCTTAGTCAAGCACATCAACAATCATTTTCTCCCAGTAATTATTTTGGCTTTTCCCATTGCTCTCATCCTCATTTTCCTATAGTGGAACCAACTTTCATCAAACGCCATTCTTCCACACAGTAACTTTATTGGAATGACCATCATAAATTGTATTGCAATCATATGGCCATGGTTGTCCTAACAACATATGACAAGCATCCCTTGGTATCACATCACACAACACACTATATTCTAGTCTACTGATCTTGAAATTTATCAGATTATCAGGTCACCCTTGCATGATGTCCCTTCTATAACCATGACACCCTATATCGTCTTGGTTGTGGTCGACACTTCAGACCCAATTTCTCTATAAATTCTATCGAGACAAAGTTCTTCCTACTTCCTCCATTGATTATTGTTAAATATCATATGTCAGCAATTTTTACCCTTGTCTAGAAAATAGATTTCCGCTATGTCACCTCCTTCTCCTCTTAACGGTTCAAATAGATCAATTTCCTTCGAGTCATGAGGTTTTAACCTCCTTTCGACTTTTATTCATATTCACTACTTTCAACTATCAAGCTTGTCCTTACATTGTATTTATTATCAACTTTTCTCCCTATCTCCAAATGTTTCTTAATATAGAGATTCTCTGGGCATTCATAGGTCATGTGTCTAACTTCACAAAAATTGTAGTAGACTATAACCAGTCTACAGTATTCCCTATTATTGTTATATAATATTTGTTGACCATATGCACATCATCCTTAGGTCCCTCTACCCTCTCACCTATAATCTCATGTGGGTTCCTTGGTCAAATTCTCTCCTCTTCGTCGGTTCTTCGACGACTTCCCTTTTCGCCCCGCTGCTCTATCCCTTGGCAGTAACTATTCTTCCACCCCTAGCAGTTATTTTCACTTTGGATGCAATGGGTTTTCTCAACAACTTTTATTCGTTCTTCAAGGAAAGCTAGTATGATTCCCCAGCCGTGTTGAACCTCAATAGGATCAGCTTGTCCTGAATAGCATATTTCAGTCCATTCACGTATATTTCTACATGTTCCTCTCCTTCATTGGTATGTCCCGACCAGATCGGCAATCTAAAAAACTCTTATGTGAAATTCTTCAAATACATCTCCTTCTATCCCAAGTTCTGTAGTTTCCTATATAAGGAATCCATATAGTTGGTAGGAAACAAATTGTCCTTTAACTTGCTAACAATATTGTCCCAATCCTTTATCCTTTATTTCACCGTCTTCACTCTATTGGCTTATATATTGTCCCACCACAACAAGGCATGGTCCTTCAACTCTAGGAAATCGAATTTAACTCTTTTGGGGTATTCGATCTACTCTATGTCAAATTAGTTCTCCATCTCCCTGGCCCAGTCTATCAACTCTTATGGGTTCAAAATCTCTGAGTAGGTAGGAACATCCATCTTAGCCTTACCTCTCATATATGATAGGGATTTCAATAGTCTATCCTCTAGTTCATATGGATATTTTTCTTCTTTATCCTCCCTTTCCTCAAATTCCTCATCACTGTCGTTAAGATTTTCAACTGCATATCCTTGACGTTGTGCCTCCTTCATGACAACTAACTCATTTTTCGATGTTCTCATCATTTGAACGCATTCTTCGTATGTTTTGTGGTCAATGGTTACCCATGCACCTCTGTGTTTCCTTATACTATGGACATTTACACCTCACTTACAAATCAAACCAACACTCCCACAACTCTACCCAACAACTACTAGAGTCGTATTTCTCCTATTAAATCGCAACTGGACCCTTCACACATGATTTATTCTTTCTCTGATACCAACTGATGGTGATGACCTCGACTGTTGACTTTTAGACCCATGCAACTTTGATGCCAATAATACAAATATTTGACCTGGTTGGTTGGATTATTCATCAAATTCCCAACGCAAACACATGAACAATCACACAAGAACAACACAAGACAAACATACTCAAAGTTCACACTCTTATATTACTCAGTCAAAGTGACTGTTACATACAATGTTCACAATTAGCATACAAGACTTAGGGACAAAATCCCTCTCTATCATGAAATTTGCTATATATAGCCTTCACAGCTTGGTTAGATATTCTTCTAGGAGCTACTAGAGAATTCCTGGAAGTTCAGGCCTTTCCGAATATTACCTGCAATTTCTCTGTCTCTTTATGCCACTTAGTATTCTTCAACTACCACTATAACTTTGAATTTATTTTTGCAACCACAACCGTTTTGGTGTTGTAACTATTAAACTCATCGATGGACAAACTGTAATCCTTCGATCGACTCCTATTGTTTTCCTATGACACTTAATCCTTGGCTCACCCCTTTTGAATTAACTTTATCGCGATTGATTCCTCTTTCAGTCGTCCATATGACTTCCTTGTCTTTGATAGTATTTATCAGGGGTTGGGATGCCCCTGCATCAATGACAATGATGATGGCTATGACGATGGAAAGGATAGCATGAATGATGAGAATGAAGATAACAATGGAAATGGTGATGGTGATGAAGATGATGATGATTACAATGATGATAAAAATGGCAGTAATGATTACATTTATGATGACGGTGGTATCCTTGGTGTTGTTGGCGGTGTTAGTGATGGTAATGGAGACAATTATGATGATTAAGATGGTAATGATGACGGTGATGAAAATCATGATGGTGATGCTAATGATGAGGATAATAACTATGGTGAGGATGACAATGATGGGGATGGAAAGGATGATGAGGATGGTGAAGATGGCATTGATGATGAAGATGACAGTGATGATGATGATAACAACAAAGATAATGTTGGTGATGAAACTGAAGATTATGATAAAGATGATGATGGAAAATATGACATGAATGATGAGAATAAAGATAACAATGATGACGAAGATGATGATGATGATGAGTATGAAGACGATGATGACGAGGATGAAGATAATGATTACAATGATGATGAAAATGGTAGTAATGATGACATTGATTATGATGATGGTGGTGTTGGAGTTGGTGGTGGTGTTGGTGTTGGTAGTGATAGCTATAATAAAACTAAATATTTTAGTAACTTAGTTAGTAGTTTGTTATTTATTAATGAACAACTTGATAGGTCACATCATCTAATTGTGACCCTTGATTTGTATAAAGTCGCATTGCACTCCTTGTAAAAAGCATAAATTCAATAAATATTTTGGAATATACATTCCAAGTTGGTATCATAGCATCTGGTTTGATTGGTTCTCTCTATCCTCCATGAGCTCGTTGTCATTTCCACACTTCCCACCTCTCATATATACCACACTCTCACCCCTCATACCTCATGCATATCTCCCTTTCAGTCGCTTACTCCATTCACTCGCTGCAGTCACCCAAGCTCCCCAAACCCAACACTACGCTCACAATTCCTGTCACTGAATCCCGCCACTCTACTTCTGTACCTCCAATCCAGCTACTCACGCCCTTCTCCACCTCGTGCACACCTAATCACACTCCTCTACACCTCTAAGCCTCCCGCACACAACACCTTCATGCACCCTGTTCTCTTCTTCCACTCACTTCCTTCTGCACCTCATGCACACCCATGCCACACACAATATTCCTCTTGTCTTACTATGTGCTTCAACCTCCACTTCTCTCCACATCCATGCTCCATCATTAGGCTCTCCTCCACCACTCACACGCCCATCTCCACCTTCTCTCCACCGTGTGCTACCCTCTTATGTGTGTGTTTCTTGATGCCTTTTCTGTCGCGTGCTCTACATTCTGTTTGTGCCAGAAATTGTTTCTAAGGCCAGAGAAACAAGCCAACACAATCTCAAGACTAAAACTCAACAAATAAAGCAAAGTTTAGGGGTTTTGGTATGATTTAAATGGTTGTAAGATTCAAGAACAGTCAGGGAATACATTCAAAAGAAAAGTAACAACTAAATCATAAACAGAAACTGATAAAGATGCATAACATATCACATAAGATCCAACAGAAAGACT